>SNQJ01S0090585.1:0-22798 GCA_010110895.2 Picea sitchensis
ATACCCTACCCCCCTTTGGATTTGAACTTGTGACCTCTTAAGAGGAAACACATGTTCTTAACCATTAGGCCCACTCAGGTTGTATTCATACAAGTAACATTTAAACTCGATTTTAGGGAGTAATTATATTTGGTAAGTGAGAGTCAATTTTCATTGTTTTATTTCATTTTTCATTTTTTTATTTAGTTTTTTCTTTTGGATTTTTTTGCCTCTTGTGAGTGGGAGAGCTAAGCAATGGTTTTGCAAAGCGAGAGTATGTAAGAGTCTAGAAATCGCTCTTTGTTTCATCTATATTTACTGCTTCTGCAACTAGGGAGGTGTCCTCACTTATTATCTCTACTTCATCATTTTTCCAATGCTCATCCTCTTCCTTCCAAGAATCCTTCATCTCTTCATGTGCGTTGAGGTTGTCCTCTTCGTCTTTAGGCTATGAAATTTCCTCTTCTTCAATGTCTTTGTTCCTTCTCACTCCATACTTCAAAATGGTATGCATGGACATGATTTGTCTTTGGGGAAAATGTTTTCCACAGGATTGTGTTGTGTTTGAGGTTTCCTTCTCTTCCTCTTGTTGATTGCTTGCACTAATGAATCTTCTAGTCAAGTAATTGGAGGTGGTTGCCCCTTTTTGCAATGTTTTCTAAATTGGCCATATTCATGCACACAATGCATTTGAATGAGAGTTGTTGATAGTCTAGTCCCTGAAGGTGACATCGATCATCAAGGGTCTATTGTATTTCCTTGGGAATCCCTTTCTCTAATCAACTTTGGCACATATTCCCACACTTCAAAACTAGTTTGCCTTTGGAGCTACTTTGTTTAAGAACATTCCAACATTGTTTCTAGCAATTTGGAAAGTTGGATTGTCCCCAAATATTAGTGGCAAGAGTGGGAGGCAAACCCACAGTATAACCATTTTCAAGATGTCCTTCTGAAAGTTGAAATAAAGTGTCCATTGATATAAATACAACCTTAATGGGTCCATGAAGTAAAGGTTTCTTCTAGGGATTAGGGAATGGTCTTCCTTCCATTCAAACAAGAAAGCAATGAAGCCTCGATTGCAAAGAATTGTTTTTATTGATGCTTTCATAAGAGGAATCCAATATTCTGATGACTTCTAGAGTGTTGATCTTCATGATTCATTAAAACACGACTGTCGATCTTTCAAAGTGAGATACGCGCCCAAAGGTTAAGTCGAGGTCACAGCTCGGTCATGTGTAGAGAATACAGAGCAAACTTTGTGTATTTCCTTTTCGTCGATCCAAGCAAGGAACATGTGTCGACAAGTTAGCGTGTTCGGGAATATGACATTCGGGAGAAACAAGGTGTGAATAGAGTGCAAACTCCCGAAGTTCGGAGTTGATCTAGATCGTTCGTCGCAAGAGACGCGTGTCAGAAGATCAACTTGTTTGGGAGTTCGGTGTTCGGGAGAAACAAGGTATGCTAAGGTGAAATCTCTCGAATCCCGAAGTCTCGGAGTGATGTGGCCTGCTGATGTCACTAGGGATGGCGTGGACACATGGGATATGTGCCATGTGTTAGCGAGTTAAGAACCTTGGTAATATGGAAATGCAGTTAGAACGTGACATATGTCACCTGCCTGATTGGACCACGTGTCAGCTTCGTGTGTCTTGCCGAGTGGCGCTCCTGGTGGTGGTACAAGGTAATTAAGCGCGACGAAGAAGTTAGCTGGATCAAGCCCGCATTAACTTTGGTCACAATCTATCAATATTGAGGGCCGGGAGGCATTGCGAAGATCGAAGTTGCGCGGCAGATAATTCTACAAGGCGGTCCCGCAATCCAAACCATGGTTTCCCAGAAGGGGTACGTGTCAGCGTGGGAACAATTGCGGAATGATCGACGGGTTACTCCAAAACCACCAACCCATGTCCTTGCAATTTGAAAAGTACTAAAGTTGATGTGACGTTTTCAACATTTATTACTTCGAGCATGGAAACCATGGGCCCCAGTGGACGCATGGCGCCAGATCGTGAAGTCCAGAGACTTGAAACTCTGGAAGAAGTGGTGCATGAAGGAAGGTGGACCGTAGATCTGTTGTTCTTCGCACGTTCTACAATTCAACCAACAAAAAACCTTTAAACTCCCTCATTTGAGAGTGCTAGTAACTAATGCACGGATTTATACACAAACACCCAACATTTTAATAACCCACAATAACCCGCATAGAACCCACCTTCAATATCCACCCAAAAAAACATAGACACTACTTACCTTAAAGGAAAAATATGCCTAGACTACTAGAAAACATTTAAACTCCATCCTTTGATAATTGCATTAACTAAGAAACCACAACCTTATAGATCTCTAAACCAAACACCCAACTTCCAACCTCAGTTTACACATTCAACAAAACCCATGTACTCCTAAGTCTCTAAACAGAATTAACTAAGAAACCACAACCTTATAGGTCTCTAAACCAAACACCCAACTTTCAACCTCACTTTACACATTCAACAAAACCCATGCACTCCTAAATCTCTAAACAAAACGCCCAACTTCCAACCTCACTTTAACAAACAATTATTAATGTCAGGTAATGCAATGCAGCAGCAACAAAGATCTGTGATCAATATCTGCTCACTCTTTCTATCTCTGCAGTGTAGATCTAAAACATATCGCCTTAGACTGGAGAACTACTTCGGCACAGTTCTATTAGACAAAATGAAATCATAAACCACTGCGACAAAAACATTTTTGTCTGGTCCCGTAGCTCAGTTGGTTAGAGCATTGGTCTTATGGCCAGGACTGCAGCAAGCCGAAGGTCGCGGGTTCGAGCCCCGCCGGGACCAATTTTTATTGCCGAAAACATGACTCATCTACTCGCGTGGTGAGACTGTACAAGGCAAGTTGGATGTCGGTGACGGCTTGAATTGAGATTAGTGAATCTCATTAAAAAGATTTAAAGGATGCCCTGCTTACACTCAAATAACCAAATACCCAAAAACATATTGACAATAACAAATTCAACTAATTTCTTTTTAATATAAATTTTGAAAAAATCCCTCAAAACAAAACATAACTCCATGCATAACACTCTGGGAAAACTCCCCAAGAACATATTGACAATAACAAATTCAACTAATTTCTTTTTAATATGAATTTTGAAAAAATTCTTCAAAACAAAACATAACTCTATGCATAACAATGTGGGAAAACAAAACATAACTCTATGCATAACACTGTGGGAAAACTCCATGCCTGGCACTAGCGTTCTCACTGTAAACTGAACATCCACATTTTAGGAGCATATCCACTGAGGCTATGGAACAACTGTTCCAAGCTTCTTATTACTAAATCACTATCCAATGAATCTGTAATCACTATCCATGGATTTTTTTTATGTTTCTTTTACTGATTTTTTTTTTCTTAGAAGGTGACAAAACTTATTATGATTTAGTTGTTAATCAGTAGTGACAGCAATAGTGGGCCAATGCACGCTGGCTATTGAACAACTGTTCCAAGTTTCTTATTACTAAATCACTATCTATTGAATCTTTTAATGTTTTTTTAGTGAATGTAAGGTGACAAAACTTATCATAACTCAGTTGTTAATCAGTAGTGATGACAGCAATAGTGGGGGAATGCCTGCTGACTCATCACCATTATTCAAAGAAAACCATGTCACCTGAAATAACTTACTAGTTATCTGTAAGAGGGCAGACTTCCACTACTGCCAGATGCCTTTGAGTCTTGGGCAGTTAACCTGTTTCTTTAAGTTCCAGAAAGACTAACTCTTAGCCAATCAAAAATAGTTTTAAATCTTACATTAATACGAACATATATGTCTAACCCTTTGGTGCTCAATAATAAATGTATTGTTATCACAAGAGATGCGCACACTGCCCAGGAAAGGCCCAATCTTCTCCAGACCGCACCAGATCAATATGCAATCAGGTATGAGAAGAATTATTTATCTTTTTACATATGTTTTCAATATGCAATTGACCATAACCGATCCCAACTATTTAAATTTAATATAGTTTAAAAAATAAAATAAAATCCCACCCTATCACAAAGTGATTTACTACTATTTATTATGTGAAAGTTTAGGGAGAAAGATAAATCGTTACGTTGTCTCAGCATATTGGTGTAAGCCTTGGACGTAAATATCTTGTAGCAATGTCTCTTCCATGCAAATTTTGTCTTTTCCAACTTCTTTTCTGTTTCTAGAGTTTATTATATAGATTCATAGCTTAAAACACATGTTGATAGTTGAAGAGTGAAAACGTTGTTAAACCAAAGTATTTTTTTTTAACAAAATCTGCAAATTTGTTCAGAATCAACCATTGGTAATTCTTTGCACAAGGCGAAGCAAACTGGTTTTTCAACAAACTTGTATCTATGTTGTTTATAGGGTAGTTTAAACGTTTTATTTTTTGGTTAGTTTTTCAGTTTGATTTTGTTTAAAATTTTGTGACAAATAATTGGATTTACAGATTTGAGTGATTAAGTTTGTATAATCCAAATATTTCAATGATTTTTCAGCAAGTTAAATCTATTTATGCATTCAAAAATACAATTTAAATAACAAAAAATAACAATTTTATCCAGAATTATATAGCCCACCACCAAAAAAATCCAAAAAATAAAACATTTAACCAACTCCCGTCTTTATTCATTCCACCCCACTCATGACCCACCAAACCCTATCTAGATTTCCACTGACATAAAAATGGCAAAAATGAAACTTAGACTAAATAACGCCCTTTGATGACGATTCTTATTGATGAATTAATTTCTCCACTTTTAATATATTCTTATGATAAAGATTTTAAGTGTACCATCTTCGATAATGACACTTTCTAATTTACTAACATTCGCTCGGTGAAAGAGTCTTCGTCGCCAAGTAATTCTTCGCTGCAAACTCCATGTGACTTAAAATCACCAAGGGAATGATCCTTCTATCCGATTACATAATCAATACAAGTTAAGGTATGGTCTGGGTAAAGGTGTTTAGTTTTATGTATAATTTTTTTTTAGTTTTTATGTTTTTAGTTGATATAAATCTTCACAAAATCATAATTTTTAATTTTTTAAATTGTATTTTTGAATGTATAAAACAATTAAACAATTAAACTAAATATAATATTTTAAGAAACAAATATTCATAAAAAAATTATACACACCTTTAACTTTGATGATGAATATGTCATGTAATATCAAACTACATTCATAAAAATAAACACAACGTGCAACTATGGATTCTATTAATAAAGAATATATATCTAATACAAATTTATTATATCAAGTTACATTCATAAAAATAAGCGTGCATTCTAGATTTTTTTTTATATTTTTATGTTTATGAGATGTGTAAACCCATCCTAATAATAAAAATCTATGGATTTTGTTAATAAAGAATATATATTTTTTATATGTTTATGTTTATGAGATGGGTAAACCCATCATAATAATAAAAACTATGGATTTTATTAATAAAGACTATATAGAATATAATAAATTAATACAAATTTATTTTGAATTTATTATAAATTGGAATGTGTCGACTTCGTAATGTGTCGAACATAATTCACTCTTGAACTGTGATAAATCTATTTCAATGTCATAGTGTGACAAACAAAAATCTTTTGTAATTTGATGACCATAACCTTACGATGTCATGTGATGAACAAAAGTTGATGTCACAATGTGAAGAACAAAACATGTTGTCCCAATGTGATAAACAAAACATAATCAACATTGCAATGTAGTAGTGCCATAGTAAAATTTGGTCAAACATAATCAACATGGCTCACCATAATCAGATTCACATGCTCAACATCGCAGTGTGATGAACATAGACATGTTGTCGCAATGTGGATAGTAACACCGCAATGTCACGAACATAAACAAACATTGCAATGTGTTGAACATTGCCTTATCATCACAATGTGATGAACATTTCCTTACGTTGCAATGTGACAAACATTTCTAAATGTCGCAATGTGTCATACATAGTAATGTTGTATTCTACTAAACATAGTAACATCACAATGTGACAAACATATACAGATGCCATAATGTGATGAACATATATGCCGATCACAATGTGATGAACATATACGTATCACAGTGTGACAAACATAGCCCTGTCATTGCAGTCTGATGAATATAGCCTTGCCGTCACAATGTGATGAACCTAGACCTATCATTGCAATCTAATGAACATAACCCTGTCATTGGAATATGTCTAACATAGCCATATCGTCGCAATGTGACAAATATTTCCATCGCAATGTGATGAACATATCCTCACGTTAGAATGTGACACACATATCCTCATGTCGCATTATGATAGAAATTTCCAAATGTCGTAATGGGATGCACACAATTGATTGTCCCAATGTGATGTACATGACCCAATGTGGCAATGTGACAAACATAGACCTACATTGCAATGAGACAAATATTTGTTGACCTTACAATATGATTAGCATAACCCACTCTCAGACTATGACAAACCTATTCCAATGCCATAGTGTGACAAATAAAATCTCTTCGTAATTTGATGACCATAACCTTACGATGTCATGTGATGAACAAAAGTTGATGTCACAACGAGACAAACAAAACTTGATGTCGCAATGTGACAAACAAAACATGACCAACATTGTAATGAAATAGTGCCATAGTGAAATTTGGTCAAACATAATCAACGTGGCCCACCATAATCAGATCCACATTGTCAGCGTTGCAATGTGACAAACATAGGCATGTTGTCACAATATGGATAGTAACGTCACAATGTCACAACCTAAACAAACATCGCAATGTGTTGAACATTGCCTTGTCGTCGCAATGTGATGAACATTTACTTACGTTGCAATGTGATGCACATATCCCGATGTCGCAATGTGACAAACATTTCTAAATGTCACAATGTGTTGAACATAGTAATGTTGTAATCTACCAGACATAGTAATGTTTTAATCTACCAAACATAGTAATGCCGCAATGTGACTAACACATACAGGTGTCAGAATGTGACGAACATATACATCGATCACAATGTGATGAACATATATGTCAAACACAATGTGAGGAACATAGCCCCATCATCGTACAAACATAGCCATGTCATCACAATGTGATGAACCTAACCCTATTGTCACAATATGATGAACATAACCCTATCATTGCAATATGATTAACATAGCCCGATTGTCACGATGTGGCAAACACTACCATCAATATGTGACGAACATATCCTCACGTTAGAATGTGATGCACATATCCTCATGTTGTATTGTGATCGAAATTTCCAAATGTAACAATGGGATGAACACAAATGATTGTCCCAATGTGATGTACACAAACCAATGTGGCAATGTGACAAACATAGACCTACATCGCAATGAGACAAAAAAAAATCGATGTCGCAATGTGACGAACATAACCAACTATTGGACTGTGACAAACCTATTCCAACGCCATAGTGTAACAAATAAAAACCCTTCATAATTTGATGACCATAACCTTATGATGTCATGTGATGAACAAAAGTTGATGTCATAATTTGACGAACAAAACCTGATGTTGCAATGTGAAAAACAAAACATGACCAACATTTTAACACAGTAGTGCCATAGTAAAATTTCTTCATAATCAACATGGCCCACCATAATCAGATCCACATGGTCAACGTCGCAATGTGATGAACATAAGCATGTTGTCACAATGTGGATAGTAACTCCGCAATGTCACGAACATAAGGGTAAGTGCATGAAGTTCGTGGTCGAAAATGTGGCAAGCCATGCATCAGGAATGCACACACGCAGGAATGCGTGCGCATTTTTAGGAATGTGCACACGTTCCTAAACCTTTAGGTTTGGAGGTGGTTGAACTGCCATGAGGCTTGCCACATAGGTTTAGTGGAAAGAGTGTGTGTGTGTGTGTGTTCTTAAGACCACATGCACTTTTTTAGGAATGCGTGCGCATTCTTAGGAATGCTTGCGCATTCTTAGGAATGTGTGTGCATTCTTAGGAACACTTGCACATTCTAAGGAATGTGTGTGCATTCTTAGGAACGCTTGTGCATTCTTAGGAACGTGTGTGCATTCTTAGGAATGCGTGCGTGTTCCTACTGATAGAGTTTTTAAAGAGTCCACGAGCATGATTTTTGGTCATTGTGCATTAACCGCGCTCGTGTTTCTACTCTCATTGAGCAAATAGAGGAGCTAGAGAGGAGCTAGGGAGGAAGGATTTTGCCACCGTGTCCAGGTATGTTTGATTTATCTTATTTTTAACACAATTTAGTCATTTCCAATTTAGTTTTTTGCTTCCAAGGATCTAAATTAAAAAAAAATAAAAATGTAATTTTGTATTTTAATTAAAAAATCAACCTAACTTAGATGACATGGATTTTAAATTGCAACATATATAATAAAATGGAACCCCAAGACCATGAAAACCACTCAAAAGAAAACCAAGAAGATCGAAACCCCAACCCACCACAATGACCCAATGTAAATAGTCCAATTGACGAGGGGTTGGTTATGTTAATAACCCTTGAGGAAAAATTAAGGGACACTAGAGAGCCTAGAAGAGTCTCCTTGGCCACTTCTTTGGACATCATTGTGAATTCCATTGCAAGTTCCCAAGGTAAATTGACCTCTATTTCTTATAATAGGGAAAGAATGTATGAGTACTACAACATTGGTTTGGACAAAAACCAATTCAAAGACCTGGGAATATCAAAACCACAATTATTGTCTATTTTTAGGGATCCTAGAACTGGACAAAAACTATCATTGAACAAGAAACACATCTCCATTGATTGGTGCATCCATCCCTAGATTAGTCAAAATTGGATGGATAGGTGGTATATGGTTTTTGATAAACATCCTTGCGATAACAGGGAGATGCCCTTATATTTTCTGAGAAAATTATGGGCTGAGTTTATTTTGGGTAAGCATGTCAACTACTTTGACATTGGAGACTTCTAGGTGGTGGGTCTAGGGTCCACACAGGACTGAGAGCATGCCAAGTGTGACCCCATGTCAAGTCCTCGTCCCCCCAGGAGAAGGCTTGACCCCCCTACCCAACATCCTCCTATTGTAGAGATATTGCAACAAGTAAAGCTATCCATTTCATCATTGACTCGTAGCCTAATGCAATATGGTAGCTTTGTTGCACTATCTAGGTAGGGGGTGCCAGCCAATGACATTGATAGAGGGGTTGGAGGTTCAACATGCATGGAATATTACAGTGAGGAGAGGGAAGATGGACATAGCATCCGTCCATGTGAACCTCATAAATGCTCGAGTTGTCGGAAGACATTTTATGAGCCTATAGAGCCCAGTGGACATCATAGATTCATGGAGGAGGTAAGTATCGTAACCCTGTTTATGTTCTTCATCGTTATGTGTATCTATATCTATTTTGTATTTTTTGTATTTATATCGATATTTTATTTATGTTGTCTTACAATTGTTACGTCCTAGTAGTAGACTCTCTACGTCGATGGATGCATCAGTGCCTAGCCCCACCATTGATGCAGAAGTAGAGGCATATTTTTCATTGGGTGCACCCCACATGCATGTATGTGTCACAAATGGTAAATTTACCATAGTCATTTATTTATTTTATGGCATCCTCAAATTTTTAATGTTCTCGTGTTTCTACAGGATTTGGGAGTAGGCAATGTCAGGGAATGTCCATCTAGGATGGACATGTCATATGTGTCACATGTATCATGTGTAGAGTTAAATATCGTATAAATTAGTGTTTATTTTTTTTAATTTTATTAGTTGGTACTAATATTTCAATTTTATTAATATGTATGCACGATGTGGATATATTTGATAGCTATAGTACTATTGCACTCCCTGAGCACCTGAGCCTTGCTTCTAGGTTACCTTTCTCCAGGCCTAGGGAGTTGCAGTCACTTGTACAGCCTGTGGGGGTACATCGTTTCCCACCATTATAATTTCCATCGGCCCCATTGACCAAGACTGACACAGTAGAGGTTGTCACCAATGAATCTACATCAGGCCTTAAATATTCACAGTGAGATAATGCATTGATGACAATTTTTTATGTTTCATGAATTTGATTTTAATCATATTTGTTTAATTGTATTGAATTGATCCTTATAACTAATGCAGGGTGGCATCGCAAAGAGACTAGGGTCGCGGAGGAGGTAAACACCCTCACAATTGAAAATATCATATGCGGTGAGTTGTCTTAAGTTAAATTACAAAGTATCATTTTGTATGTTTATTAATTCATTCAAGAAAAAAACTTATAACAGTGTTTATTATTTGTACAGTCTCCAAAGCGTCTAAGCACGCCTAGGCCTAGAACCTCTCGAGGTGCTTCCTCGAGCAAGAGAAGGAAGATTGATTTCTAGGATGCTCCTGAGGGTGGCGATGGTGGAATTGGTCAATGATTGACCAACTATTGTCATTTTGTATCTAGGCCAATGTTGGGCACATGCCCAGTTTTGAGGAAAAGCAACACATATAAGGTAGATGTGCATGCAAGAAAAGTAGCACGTGTAAGGAAGACGCGCATGCAGGAAAAGCAGCATGTGAAAGACAGATGTGTATGTAGAAGAGGAAATCATGAAAGGAACACATGCAAGAATACCTAGCCATGATAGAGTTATGGTTTTGGTAAGAAGGTGTAATGGATGGTAAGCCAAAAACATGTATAAGTAGGCACCTAGGAGGTCTAGTTCAGGGGGTTGCAGTGGAACATGGTTCAATAGTTGTTGTTTCTTAATGCTCAGGTTTGATAAGAGAGGAACAAAATGAATGTAAACCCGATTTGTTTTGTAAGTTGTTGAGATGAGGAGGGGAAACATGGAAGATATTGAGGGTTAGATCACAGGCTGAGGAACCTGCTGTGATCTAGTTTGCCTCATTGTAGATCTCGACCCATTGATGGAGAGTTGTAATGCATGCAAAACTGTAGTTTTGGAAACACCATAATAAAAGAGCAGAGCATCCAAATCTTTGTGGACGTAGCTGAGGAGGGGTGAACCATGATAGATCATGTGTTATGTGATTGAATATTGTGTATTTCCTTTACTGTCAATGATTAGATGTTAGACAAGTGCATGAATGACTAGTTAGATATGTTATTTTACATGCATGATTAAGAATGAAAGGGTATTCAATATAATTTGAATCTTAAAGCAACAAATTAAGATCACAGAGTTCAATCCCAGATCCCCACTCATTCTGAGGCTACAATCACTTGAGCGTTGCAACCGCCAATATAACTATCTTGGGTGAGACTGCTCAATGCACTCTGTGTACTGTGCTACCTTCTGGTTTACCAGAGGGGTCGATAGTTTTAAATGGATTTTTTTGAAAACCATGGTAGACCTGGACCTGGGTCAGCCCAAGAAAGGTAGTAAGAATAGTTTAAAGAGCCAAAAAATGGTTTTGTTGCCGGCTGGAATAGAATGAGATTGACTGAATGAGATCTGTTGAAGAATCATGACAAGAATGTCAGATCTGGTGAGGAAACGTTGAAAATAATGAGATTATAAAAGGGGATGTTTAGACTGTGGAACCCAATGAAGGTGGAGATCGAGAGCTGGTTGAAAACAAAGGAGATAGAATTTACGCGGAAAGATAACAAGAACCCGAAGTTAACATCGCACAAATATTTGGACAAGTACGTATTTAGCGAATTGAATGAAGTATTTTTCTGTGATTTCACGCCTGTGTTGCAAGAGTGAATATTGAGGTTTAAAGACAACCACCCTACAAATCGGATTAGACAACTAGAGTGTAATTATGTGGATATCGCGCAATTAAAACAAGTTGAAAATAAAATTACATGCATAGTATATTTCTGTTTAGACAACATTGTTGCATGATTTATCATAGAATTTGCAGTAGATACTGTGAAGTCTTACAACACAACAGAGCAAGAGTTCCTGAAGGGACCTAGAGGTAGTTATATCAGATCATTGTATAATTCCATCAAGATTTTACTATATAACAAAGGTGTAATGACAATGGCATCATACAACTAAACTTCCCTATGTGCATGGGGGAAGGGGGGAAGCACTGACAAGAGACAGAGAAATGAAGGATGAGATGGATAAAGGAAATAAGGAGGAGGCCTTGGATCCAATCATGATGGAGGAAGACTAGATCAAGCAGATTATGGCAACAACTGGAAGAACGCACAATGGACCACCCTACCAATAAAAGATGAATAATAAGAAGAGAACCATAGCCGCGAGGGAAGGCTTGGCAAGTGATGAAGAAGAAGTAGAGGATCTCTGGGATGTGGAGAAGATTGAGGAAATCCTGCGCATGACATATTAAAGGAAGACAAGAGGTTCAAGGACATGAATCGAAGGCAGAAATCCTATCCATATCAGTGCCAGTGTGGAACCCATAAATCCATGCGCGACCAATACACCATAAAGAACACCACTGTTTAGACAACCGAATTTCAGTGGAAGAAATACAACATGAAGTACATCTACACATGGAGCAGTAACTAGGGGAGCCATTTCAGGAAACATTATTCAAGGATCTACACCGCGTAGAGGTAGTAGTTCATCATTCAGGATGGCAGGATAGGATCCCACCACCAGGTTACCATAATTCAAGGGAGAGGCATATGAGGACCCTGATAAGCACTTGTTCTTCTACGAAAATATTTGGGAAGAAAAACATATCACATATGAGGATTCAAAACTTGCGCAGTTAGCTATCACACTAAGAGACCACACACTTGATTAGTACATGAGCTTAGCTGCAAACAGTCCACCAGGAACAACCAGAATTATTGTGGATATCAAGAAGCTACTGAGAAATGAATTCCAGAATCCTAGCTCAAAGGATCAGTACATGAATGAGATTATAGAGATCAGACAAAAACTAGGGGAATATTTCTGGGAGATTGACCAGAGATCCAAATGATTGAAGGGAAAGATGAAGTATGTCATGACATAAATGTAGCATATACATCTATTTGTGAGTTCCTTGCTACCACACTTGAAATACCCTTTGATATAGTAAGAGTTTCAAACTCAGGCAGAGGCTCTACAGGCATCATTACAACTAGAAGAGAACCAATATCATAAGACATATCGAACAATAGAGGAGCTGAAGAAGGACCTGAAGAATCTAACATTTCAATTAAACCAGAACAGGGGTAAGGACAAAAGAGAAGTTGTTTGGTGTACCACATGTAGGATAGAAGGGAACTACAAGAATGAGTTCCCAACATTCGTGCAGTACATGGAAATAGGACTGCAAAACCCTTTGTCATCAGGAGGACTATGGTGTGAGATATGTAAGACACAGGGGCATGATCTATATCATTGTCCAATGATGCAGAAATACCATACAATGCCCAAGAGTTCATATTGCAACTTTTGCAAGTCAATGGGCCATGATGACAAAGATTGCAGGACATTAGAGCTGATAAGGGAAAGAACATCAGACACCTATAGGGTGCAGGTAGAAATGATGATAGGGAAAGTTGCACCACAGTTTAACCAAGTACCATCCCCATATAACACTACACAATAGTAGTATAACACTGCGAGACCACAGTACAACACCATACAACCACAATATAACCCCACGCAGTACAATCAAGTTCCTCAGTACAATGCACCACGATGAGATCGAGCTAGCTACAGAGGTGGAGGATGAGGTATAGGAGGCTTTGGAAGAGGCAAAGGACCGATGGTATGCCATAATTATCAACAACTAAGACACTATGCAAGAGAATGTCCACTTCCACTTGCGACATGTATGTATTGTCGTGCATCAGATCATGACACAGAAAATTGTTTGACACCACTGGGGAAGATCCAATAAAAGAGAAATCAGAACAATCAGAATGTTCAATAGAGTTTTGCAGAAGCAGGGGAACATAACTAGCACAACTAACAATATTTATTTCTTCATTATTAATAATTTTTACATGTATTGACATGGAAACTGAATATACAAAAATGAAAAATGGGGCACAACTAGCACAACCACTTTTAAAAATGTGATTGATATAGGCAGAAATACTTTATTCATATTTTGTAAATAAAAAACACAATTAACATTTCAATAATTTTTTTCTCTAAAATGGTTAAGTGATTCTTATCTAATTCACCATACACTATATGAAATGGATATGCTAATATATAGATTTTTTTATAAAATAAATTCTTGAAAAAATTGAGGAATTTATGAAAAAGGGTGAATTTCAATTACCAAACAAAATAGTATCAAAATAAAAAACCACAAGAAAAGGGATAATTTCAATTACAAAACAAAATAGTATGAAGATAAAATTACCATTTTGAAATTGTTTGAGCCAACATATCCCAACTATTTTCAATATAGTTTAAAAAATAAAATAAAATCCCACCCCTATCAAAAAGTGATTTACTATTATTTATTATGTGAAAGTTTACTGAGAAAGATAAATCGTTACGTTGTCTCCACATATTGGTATAGACCTAATCTCTATATATAAACTTACGTTACACAGTTCAAAGGTGAAATCCCAACTTTAACAGTGTGGTTAATCGGCCTTTGATATGTTTCTTCTCTCTAGCTTTTGTAAGAAGAATAATGGAATAACACATATGTTCACCTATACATCTAGATCTAGAAACCAAATCTATTTTCTGTAAAGTTTTTGAAAGAGCTTCTCCATCTTCACCTTCATTGAAATTTGGCAGGAGAATGCTGAAAGCTTGCAAGCTTGAATCCTTGAGTTTGGACATTGATGATGCAGAAAGCATATTGTTCATAAAATCTTCACAATAATGAAATGTCTTTAATGTCATGAATGGGTATTCATCGAAACCATCATGGAAGTGTTTTTTAGCATTACCTATGAGATATGTAAGCACTTGAATGAACAGGCTAGTTCTCTTGGACATTACGATATTCCATTAAGCATTTCCAAAAATGTGCCCCCACTGCCACAAACAAGATTGAATACTGAGCTTCTTCCTTCAAATTTCAAATTTCAAATTATTTTTGCGCCAAAATAAAAAGATGAGATTTGTCGTTCAATTCGGTCTCTCATGGATTTTTGAGTACTATTATTCTCAGTGTTCTTCACTGCAACTACACCGGTGCTTACCTTGATCAATTCCTTATGTGCCAACGGAGAATGCAGTAAATCGTCTAGTAGTACCTTCAAAACCTACTCTTCCTTAAGCCCGATTAGTGCCTACATCTTCAACCATGAAATAAATATTGGGTATTCACTGTTCTCATGTGCTCAGTTTTTCTGGAAATAGGAAATCTTGTGCTTCGTTCAGCCTAGCATTTCATGAAATACCAAAAGGAATTTGCACGCACTATGAAGGATGCACGCACCATAAAGATCGATCCATTCATCCTAACATTTCAGGAAATATAAAAGAAATTATTACGCACTATGAAGAGTTGTTGTAATGGATCGTTAAGTGCAAGAATTTATTACTTTTTTAATGTTGAAAACGAAAACTGAAGACACCCAATAAAGAAAAGAAGCAATAAAAAAGAAGTAAAAAAAAACTAAAAAGTAGGAGTAAAAAGTCAAAAAACTTTAAAAATAGTAAAAAAACTCAAAATATAGTAAAAACCTAAACAAGAAGCCTAAAAAAATTAATGGGTGAAATCACAACTCTTTATTTATTGTGAGGACTAAGAATATTCATAACATATTAATTGTCCACACAAATGATATCTATGATTAAAAGGTCATTAATTATGGCTCTTTTCAATAGGTGTTCACCTTAGGCCTAAATATCTTGTAGCAATGTCTCTTCCAACTTCACTTCAAGTTGATAGTTGAAAAGTGGAAACGTTGTTAAACCAAACTAGCTTTCTTTTAACAAAATCTGCAAATTTGCTAAGAATCAACCGTTGATAGTTGAAAAGTGGAAACGTTGTTAAACCAAACTAGCTTTCTTTTAACAAAATCTGCAAATTTGCTAAGAATCAACCGTTGATCATTCTTTGAACAAGGCGAAGCAATTTCAATTGCTTTGATCTTCTCAGGTCCTTTGTTGTGGGATCTGGTCATCCTTTGCACAAGGCGAAGCAATTTCAATTGCTTTGATCTTCTCATCTCAGCTGTTGTGGGATCTGGTATGGCTCTTCAACAAAGTTGTATGTATGTTGTTTATCGACAATTTTGTATGGATTCCCACTGACATAAAAACGACAAAAATGAAACGTAGACTAAAAAAGGAGTAAGCTAACTAGGGAGCAATGTTCCCTCTTTTCAGGCAAAAATAAATGGGTCTGGATCCGGCCATATTTCCAGGGGTAGCCTGAGTTTCGCATGGATCAAAGTTCCATGCATTTCAAAACATTACCCCAGGGGTTTTGCCCCATTTTAAACCAACCGAGATGCTAAAAAAATCAATCAAACTTCTGGATTGAATGGAAATTTAAAACCGCACTACCGAAAAACCTACTGGAAAAGTAACTCGAGAGGGAATATTTCTCCCGAGTTAACCCACTCCGACTAAAAAACACCCTTTAATGATGATTCTTATTTATGAATTAATTTCTCCACTTTTAATATATTCATATAATAAATATTTTATGTGTGCCATCTTCCATAATGACACTTTCTAATTTACTAACATTCGCTCGTGAAAAAGTCTTTGTTTCTTCGTTGAGTAATTCTTCGCTACAAGCTCCATGTGACTTAAAATCACCAAGGGAATGATCCTACTATCTGATTACATATTCAATACAAGGTTAAGGTCTTGGTAAAGGTGTTTATAAATGTTTTTAATGTTGCTTAGTTTTATTTATAATCTTTTGGCATTGTTTAATTGTTTTACATTTTTGTCCCCCAATAGGGCTTAATTTTTTTAGAGAAAAAAAACTATATTCATAAAAGTTAAGTTTATACCACACCTTTAAACTTTGATGATGAATGTGTCATGTAATATCAAGCTACATTCATAAAAATAAGTTATAAATTCGAAATATCCATAGTAATAATGCTAAGCAAGCCACTATAGACTAATCATTCATGACTTAGCTTAGCGCTTAAAATCTAATTTTACCTGAGTAACTCATATACTCGGAACCCTAACATGGAGAAGGAGGCGACAAACCTTTGTAGGGCCGAGATGGACCAGCAACAAAACACGGAGAAGGATCCCGAAACGAAAACGCAGCCAAACTCCATAGATGTAGTCTCCGTCGTGCTTCCAACACCCCCAAGATGGAAGAAACAGTTCATCTCGTCTAGAAGGTTAGTGACCGGCACAGAGGAAACCCTAATGCGGGAACAAACGAGAAATATGTTGGTTATGCAACCCCTTCTGGAAGGATGGTTTCTCAAGGGGACATCGAGAGACATCTCCATGGCCCTTTTTAAATCTATTCTTTCACCCCAGCCGGATGAAGTAGAACTTCGATGGATGGTCGCAACCGAGGAGGGAGGCTCCAACTTGTTCTCTAGAAAGAGAGAACCATCAGTTTGGGCCTGGATCAATGCTGAGAAGAGATTGCGGGAGCGACAAGTGTTAAACCTTAGCTGTCGCCGCCACCTTGATCTAAAGTTCAAAATCCATTCAACTAGCAGAGACCTCAGGGATCTTCGACTCTCAGGGGATTCTCCGCCTTCGCTCTGGTATAGGAATCGAGTTAAGAGTGATGAAAGAGCGATGTTTCATTCTGAATATCATGGCAAGACTAGATCTGAGATTGCGGCAGGCTTCCCCCTTTTTGTAAATACCATCGCCAGATCTTCTCTCTGCTTGCATGCTCAAGACTCAAACTTCGTTTTTGAGCTCAAAACCCAAATCCACCAGGCTACAGGTACTTCGCCTGGATTTCAACGACTAATCTTCGAAGGACGACAACTTGTGGATGGCTCTCTGCTACAGGACTATGGGATTCTAAAAAACACAACCATTTCTCTCACTTCTCATTTGCGTGGAGGAGTGCCTTCATTCACTCATCCAAGCTCTTACAAGCATGCTATGAAATCGGGGATTTTCGCTCCTTCGGGGTCCAAGGATGAAACTTCAAGAGTAAAGGAGCTCTTTGGCTTTGCCTTCATTGTGGAGCATTGCGCAGAACCTCCAACAATAGAAGTTGAAGATCCCCAAGTCTATGGCTTTACCTTTATCTACCAGGCAAAATCCCTCATCTGTCGCTTCAACGGACTTTGGCCCTTGGCCTCTGTGCTAAGATAATGGGTTAACACGACCTGGTAGGCAGGTAATGAGTTGTTCCTCTGCTCCAAAGGGTTCTTCATCGTCAACTTTTCCACAAAAGCCGAATGCCAATGCGTGCTAGAGAAAGGTCCTTGGTTCTGGGGAAAATCTGGTCTTTCCATGCAGAGATGGTTCCCCAATTTCAATCCATTAACCATGACAGCCATGACTACACCGGTCTGGGTAGGACTACCCAATCTACCCCTACATTTCTATACTCCAGCTTTTTTACCTACCCTGGGCAATGCGTTGGGTAGATTTACAAAGATAGACACAGACCGGATATCGAAAGGCTTCATCACTTTCGCTTGCATATGCGTTGAAATTGACCTCAGTCAAGGGCTTCCAGATAGAATTCTTATAGATTGGGATGGGGGAGATCCTTACATGTAGATGGTCGATTATGAGAACACCGCCTTCAGATGTCACTCCTGTCAGAAAAAAGGGCACCTCCAGGCAACTTGTCCTCTATCCCCAACCCCTTCCTCAACCTCTGGAGAACGAAAAAGAGCTAATGGTTGGCAAGGATCAAAATCTCACAAAAGTCGCCCGAACCCTTCTTCCGACAACAAGCAGCATCACAAAGACACTCCAACTCCTCCGCCTTCCACAACGCCTTCGTAGCCCCCAACATTCGCTCAGCAACCAACTGCAGACCCAAAACAAGAGCCTTCGGCCTCAGCACAAAATCCTAAAGATTCATAAGTCATGATTCCAACTCCCATAGTTAAGTCCTTGCACCCACCTCTCGAAAAAGAAGAAACAATTGACATAATCATGACCACAACCCCGCTCCCAGGGACTCAGAAGCGTCCTCATGAATCAGAAAACTCAGACAACGACAAAGAAGCACCCTTGGCTTCAACAACTTAAGATTATGGCACTTCCTCAGACCATCTGGCTTTGGTGGCGAAAGTTGCTGAGCCTATCAGGTCCTCTGGTTGGATTGATGTTTGTAAGAAAAAAGGCAGAAAGGATCCTCATCGGCCAACACAATGATCCGAACCTTTCTTATTATCTTGTAATGTTTCATCTCACTTTTCCCACGCACTCCATGTGGCTCTCTTTTAACATAGGCTAGTCTCAAGTGATCCCCTGTTCTCTTTCTGGGGGGTCTTCTCCCATCAACAAATCGATGTATTACTTTGTACTTTTTTCGTGGATTGAATAAAAGGATTCTCACCTTTTTTACTTAAAAAAAAAAAAAATGTCAGGCAAGCCACTAAGGTCTACTAAGGTATACATACCCTACCCCACTCTGGATTTGAACTTGTGACCTCCTAGGAAAAAACACATGTTCTCAACCAATATTTTATTAATGGTTAACTATTTTTTACTTTAAAATAAATTTATTTTATCATTTGAATTTATGATTGTTATATTATATATTGTATTTATATTTAATTACCGATTATACACAACTCTATTTTAATTTATATTTATTTAATACTAATAAGATTTTAAAATAATTTAAATGTGAAATTTACTAAATATATAGATACAAAACCACACAAAAATCTTTAAATACAGATACGTAACAACACATTTATTATTTAATTTTTATTTAATGTAACAATTTAAAATGCTTCTATTCCCCATAGTAATGCAGTCCTATAATTCATGACGACTTAAAAGAACATTATTTCCACTCTTTAGTTTATTAAGCAATTTGAAATAAATACTCATAGTTGTTTATAAGTTTTTCCTATTTAAACAAAGAAAGAAAATCAAAGAAAACTACAAGCATGACTATCAAATAAACAACTTTTGAAAAAATAAATTAAAAAGTAATAAAGTGAGAAACAAAAACCTTTCATCCCAATCTCTTCAACATTATCTGACAGGAATACAAAAATGCATACTTGAATTGTATATATGTTTATTTGGAAGAGATATATTTTACAATTCAAGATCATATGTTATCAGTGTCCTTAGAACAAGTATGATTCTAAGTTTCCTTCTATGTAATATATCACATCAGTTCAAAGTTTCGATCTTTCTTAGAAAGGAAACAGTTAGTTAGATTTTTTTTTTTAAACTTTGCCAAAACTTATTTTTTGTAACGTGTCGAACACAAACCTTATCATGGAATAAACATGCCTCAAAGTTGAAATATGATAAACAAAATCAGACGTTACAACGTGATGAAAATAGTAATGTTACTATGTGTCGAACATAGTAACGTCGCACAGTGACAAACATAGTTACATTGCAATTTGACGAAAATGGCAGCGTTGCAATCCCCCAAACATACTAACGTCGTAATGTGACGAACATATACAGATTTCGCTTTGTGATGAACATATACATCGATCATAATGTGATAGACATAGCCCATCGTCGCAATGTGGCAAACATAGCCTCGTTGTCACAATCTGAGGAACATACCCATGTCGTTGCAATATGATGAGCATAGCCTTGTCCTCGCAATGGGACGAGCATTTCCCTCTCGTTGTAATGTGATGAACATATCCTTGCATTAGAATGTGACACACATATTGTGATGTCGCATTGTAACAAACATTTCCAAACATCACAATGGGACAAACACAACCCATTGTCACAATGTGATGTACACAACCCAATGTGGAAATGAGACAAACATAGACCTACATTGCAATCAGACAAACATTTTCCGATGTCCCAATGTGACGAACATAACCCACTGTTGGATTGTGACACACCTATTCCAATGACATAATGTGACAAACAAAATCCCTTCGTGATATGATGACCATAACCTTACAATGTTGTGTGTTGAACAAAAGATGATGCCACAATGTGACGAGTAAAACTTGATGTTGCAATGTGACGAGTAAAACTTGATGTTGCAATGTGACGACAAGTGTGACTACAAAATAAAAAAGTTGTAAAAAAATATTAATTAAAAAGTAATATAGTGAGAAACACAAACTCTTCATTCCAATGTCTTCAACATTATCTATCAAGAATGCATAAATTCGTACTCTAATTTTATATATGCTTATTTGGAAGGGATAAATTTTATAGTTCAAGATCATACGTTATCAATGTCCTTAGAACAAGTATGATTCTAAGTTTCCTTCTATGTAATATATCACGTCAGTTCAAAGTTTCTATCTTTCTCAAAAAGGAAACATTTAGTTATATATATTTTTAAAAACTTTGCCAAAACATCCTTTTCATGATGTGTCGAACACAAACCAACCTTGTCATGCAATAAACATGCCTTTAAGCTGCAATACGACGAACAAAACTAGACGTTACAATGTGACGAATATAGTAATGTTGCAATGTATCAAACATAGTAACGTTGCAATCTAACAAACATAGTAACATTGCAATATGCCAAACATAGTAACATTGAAATTTGCTGAACATAGTAATGTCACAATGTGATGAACATAAATCGGCGTTGCAATGTGATGAATACATACGAATGTCGCAATGTGACGAATATATATGTCGATCGCAATGTGACGAACATAGCCCCGTTGTCGCAATGTGACGAGCATAGCCCTATCATTGCAATGTGACGATCCTATCCCTGTCATCGCGATCTGACGAACAGAGCCATGTTGTCACAATATGTCAAACATAGCCCTATAGTCGCAATGTGACAAACATTTCCCTTCCATCACAATGATGAGCATATCCTCACGTTAGAATGTGATGCACATATCTGTTAATATTATGGTAGTTGCGGGAGGTATTTACCTCAACGTGTGAACCTGACGAGAATAGAAGACTCCGAGAAGCAAGAGAAACCCTAATAAGTTAGCTAATAACCCTAGAAGCCTTGTCGGCTCAAGAAGATAATTTATATCAGGCTATTAGCCTCCAAGAGAGGAAGTCGGCCAGAAATAATAATAATATATTGAACAAACACATATCCAGAAGGAGAAGTCGGCCCCAACAAAACTGACAGAACTACTATAAATACAGGGCACCAGTTCTCATTTGTGACATCTCAGAATTGCAGTTTCCCAGTTGGTGCGCACTGCAATTGCAGTCTTGTGCGCAGGTTTGGAGGAGAGTTGCAGGTGCAGCTACAACAACAACTAGTTCTCAGTATTGTCTTGAATATCTCTTGGCTAGGGTTTGGACTATTTGATCATCATTTTGTGATGCACTATCCTTGGGGAAAGGTGCGCTACTCTTTGTTTGTCTATCTAGCCTAGAGTTTGCTTTCGGAGGAATTCTCAGTCAAGGTTAAGGTGCTCGGAGGGAGGCTTCGGCCTATGGTTGGGTGACGAAGGTATAGTCAATGGTAAAACGAGCACACCATCTTCTATATTCTAACAGGTTATGGTCCCACACCCCTTCAGTCAGCCTAAAACACTGGAAGGAAACATAGTCGCTAGATATTGAGCTCGTTGAGGTACTGCCGCTGGGGTTATTAGCAGTAGCAGTTTCCAAAAGCACTGCAGCTAGGGTTACCAGCAGAAGCAATTGCAGAAACCCTAAACCTCTTGTTGAGGCACCTTAAGTGACAATATTGACCTAATCTATGGATAGATCAGTGCGCCCTAGCCCAGCGCATCTTCTGGTACAATCAGAAGGCCAAGACGTGAAGTTTGGATTTCTGGTCAAATCTAGGGTTTGACCAAGTCAAGCAAGCCATGAAGAACTCTA
>SNQJ01S0090585.1:76190-102166 GCA_010110895.2 Picea sitchensis
ACTAGTGCGAGGGATCGTCAGACGAAGTTGTCATATCTGATGCACCCACACACACACATGAAAAGAATATAACACATACCCATAAATTATGACATTTGGAAATTTCTATCATAATGCGACATGATGATATGTTTGTCACATTGTGATGGAAATATTTGTCACATTGCGACGATAGGGCTATGTTCAACATATTGCAACGACAGGGTTATGTTCATCAGATTGCGACGATAGGTCTAGGTTCATCACATTGTGATGACAAGGTTATCTTCGTCAAACTGTAATGATGGGGCTATGTTCGTCACATTGTGATCGGTGTATATGTTCATCACATTGTGATCGATGTATATGTTCATCACATTATGACATCTGTATATGTTCATCACATTGCGATCGATGTATGTGTTCATCACATTATGACATCTGTATATGTTCGTCACATTGTGACGTTACTATGTTTGGTAGATTACAACATTACTATGTTTGACACATTGCGACATTTAGAAATGTTTGTCACATTGCAACATAAGGAAATGTTCATCACATTGTGACGACAAGGCAATGCTCAATGCATTGCAACGTTTGTTTATGTTCGCGACATTGTGGTGTTACTATCCACATTGCGACAACATGCCTATGTTCGTCACACTGTGACGTTGACCATGTGGATCTAATTATGGTGAGACATGTTGATTATGTTTGACCAAATTTTACTATGGCACTAATACATTGCAATGTTGATCATGTTTTGTTTGTCACATTGCGACAACAGGTTTTGTTCTTCACATTGTGACATCAACTTTTGTTCATCACATGACATCGTAAGGTTATGGTCATCAAATTAGAAAGGGTTTTTGTTTGTCACATTATGGAATTGGAATATGTTTGTCATAGTTTGATAGTGGGTTATTTTCGACACATTGTGAAGTCGAAAAATGTTTGTCTCCTTGCAATGCAGGTCTATGTTTGTCACATTGCCACATTGGGTTGTGTACATCGCATTGGGATAATTGTTTGTGTTCGTCCCATTGTGACATTTGGCAATTTATATCACAATGTGACATGAGGATATGTGCGTCACATTCTAACGTGAGGATATGCTCATCACATTGTGATGGGAGGGAAATGTTTGTCACATTGCGACTATAGGGCTATGTTTGACATATTGTGACAACATGGCTATGCTCGTCAGATTGCGATGATAGGGATAGGATCGTCACATTTCAATGATAGGGGTATGCTCGTCACATTGCGATGGCGGGGCTATGTTCGTCGCATTGCGATCGACATATATATTTGTCACATTGCGACATTCGTATATATTCGTCACATTGCAACACCAATTTATGTTCATCACATTGCGACATTACTATGTTCAACAAATTTCAATGTTACTATGTTTGGAATATTGCAATGTTACTATGTTTGTTAGATTGAAACGTTACTATGTTCATCATTGTGCAACATTACTATGTTCAACACATTGCAACATTACTATATTCGTCACATTGTAACGTCTAGTTTTGTTCGTCGTATTGCAACTTAAAGGCATGTTTATTGCATGACAAGGTTGGTTTGTGTTCGACACATCATGAAAAGGATGTTTTGGCAAAGTTTTTAAAAATATATATAACTAAATGATTCCTTTTTTAGAAAGATAGGAACTTTGAACTAATGTGATATATTACATAGAAGGAAACTTAGAATCATACTTGTTCTAAGGACATTGATAACGTATGATCTTGAACTACAAAATTTATCCCTTCCAAATAAGCATATATAAAATTAGAGTATGAATTTATGCATTCTTGATAGATAATGTTGAAGACATTGGAATGAAGAGTTTGTGTTTCTCACTTTATTACTTTTTAATTAATATTTTTTTACAACTTTTTTGTTTTGTAGTCACACTTTTCATCACATTGCAACATCAAGTTTTATTCGTCACATTGTGGCATCATCTTTTGTTCGACACATAACATCGTAAGGTTATGGTCATCATATCACGAAGGGATTTTGTTTGTCACATTATGTCATTGGAATAGGTTTGTCACTGTCCGACAGTGGGTTATGTTCGTCACATTGGGACATCGGGAAATGTTTGTCTGATTGCAATGTAGGTCTATGTTTGTCGCATTTCCACATTGGGTTGTGTACATCACATTGTGACAATGGGTTGTGTTTGTCCCATTGTGATGTTTGGAAATGTTTGTTACAATGCGACATCACGATATGTGTGTCACATTCTAATGCGAGGATATGTTCATCACATTACAAAGAGAGGGAAATGCTCATCCCATTGCGAGGACAGGTCTATGCTCATCATATTGCAACGACATGGGTATGTTCCTCGGATTGTGACAACAAGGCTATGTTTTCCACATTGCGATGATGGGATATGTCTATCACATTGCGATCGATGTATATGTTCATCACAAAGAGAAATTTGTATATGCTCATCACATTATGACGTTACTATGTTTGGGGGATTGCAACGCTACCATTTTCGTCAAATTGGAATGTAACTATGTTTGTCACTGTGCGACGTTACTATGTTCGCCAAATAGTAACATTACTATGTTCATCACGTTGTAACGTCTGATTTTGTTTATCATATTGCAACTTTGAGGCATGTTTATTCCATGATAAGGGTGGTTTGTGTTCGACACGTTACAAAAAAGAATTTTTGGCAAAGTTTAAAAAAAAAAAATCTAACTAAGTGTTTCCTTTCTGAGAAAGATCGGAACTTTGAACTAATCTGATATATTACATAGAAGGAAACTTAGAATCATACTTGTTCTAAGGACATTGATAACATATGATCTTGAACTGTAAAATATATCTCTTCCAAATAAACATATATACAATTCAAGTATGCATTTTTGTATTCCTGACAGATAATGTTGAAGAGATTGGGATGAAAAGTTTTTGTTTCTCACTTTATTACTTTTTAATTTTATTTTTTTCAAAAGTTGTTTATTTGATAGTCACGCTTGTAGTTTTCTTTGATTTTATTTCTTTGTTTAAATAGGAAAAACTTATAAACAACTATGAGTATTTATTTCAAATTGCTTAATAAACTAAAGAGTGGAAATAATGTTCTTTTAAGTCGTCATGAATTATAGGACTGCATTACTATGGGGAATAGAAGCATTTTAAATTGTTACATTAAATAAAAATTAAATAATAAATGTGTTGTTATGTATCTGTATTTAAAGATTTTTGTGTGGTTTTGTATCTATATATTTAGTAAATTTCACATTTAAATTATTTTAAAATCTTATTAGTATTAAATAAATATAAATTAAAATAGAGTTGTGTATAATCAGTAATTAAATTTAAATACAATATATAATATAACAATCATAAATTCAATAATTAAATATAAATACAATATATAATATAACAATCATAAATTCAAATGTTAAAATAAATCCAAATAAATTTATTTTAAAGTAAAAAATAGTTAACCATTAATAAAATATTGGTTGAGAACATGTGTTTTTTCCTAGGAGGTCACAAGTTCAAATCTAGAGTGGGGTAGGGTATGTATACCTTGGTAGATCTTAGTGGCTTGCTTGGCAATTTTTTTGTTTTTAAGTAAAAAAGGTGAGAATCCTTCTATTCAATCCAGGAAAAAAGTACAAAGTGATACATCGATTTGCTAATGGGAGAAGACCCCCTAGAAAGAGAACATGGGATCACTTGAGACTAGCCTATGCTAAAAGAGAGCCACATGGAGTGCGTGGGAAAAGCGAGATGAAACATTACAAGATAAGGAGAAAGGGTTGGATCATTGTGTTGGCCAGTGAGGATCCTTTCTGCCTTTTTTCTTACGAACATCAATCCAACCAGAGGAGCTGATAGGCTCAACAACTTTCGCCACCAAAGCCAGATGGTCTAAGGAAGTGCCATAATCTTGAGTTGTTGAAGCCAAGGGTGCTTCTTTGTCACTTTCTGAGTTGTTTGATTCATGAGGACGCTTCTGAGTCCCTGGGAGAGGGGTTGTGGTCATGATTATGTCAATTGTTTCTTCCTTTTCGAGAGGTGGGTGCAAGGACTTAACTGCGGGAGTTGGAATCATGACTTATGAATCTTTAGGATTTTGTGCCGAGGCCGAAGGCTCGTGTTTTAGGTCTGCAGTTGGTTGCTGAGCGAATGTTGGGGGCTATGAAGGCGTTATGGAAGGCGGAGGATTTGGAGCGTCTTTATTATGCTGCTTGTTGTCTGAAGAAGGGTTCGGGCCGCTTTTGTGAGATTTTGATCCTTGCCAACCATTAGCTCTTTTCCATTCTCCAGAGGTTGAGGAAGGGGTTGGGGATAGAGGACAAGTTGCTTGGAGGTGCCCTGTTTTCTGATAGGAGCGACATCTGAAGGCGGTGTTCTCATAATCGACCATATGCGTGTACTCATATCCCTCATCCCAATCTATAAGAATTCTATCTGGAAGCCCTTGACTGAGGTCAAATTCAACGCATATGCGAGCGAAAGTGATGAAGCCTTTCGATATCCGGTCTGTGTCTGTCTTGATAAATCTACCCAACGCATTGCCCAGGGTAGGTAAAAAAGATGGAGTATAGAAATGCAGCAGTAGATTGGGTAGTCTTACCTAGACCGATGTAGTCATGGCTGTCATGGTCAGTGGATTGAAATTGGGGAACCATCTCTGCATGGAAAGACCAGATCTGCCCTAGAACCAAGGACCTTTCTCTAGCACGCATTGGCATTCGATTTCTATGGAAATGTTGACGATGAAGAACCCTTTGGAGTAGAGGAACAACTCATGACCTGCCTACCAGGTCTTGTTAACCCATTCTCTTAGCGCAGAGGCTAAGGGCCAAAGTCCGTTGAAGCGACAAATGAGGGCTTTTGCCTGGTATATAAAGACAAAGCCATAGACTTGGGGATATTCAACTTCTGTTGTTGGAGGTTATGTGCACTGCTCCATAATGAAGGCAGAGCCAAAGAGCTCCTTTACTCTTGAAATTTCAGCCTTGGACCCCGAAGGAGCGAAAATCCTTGATTTCACAGCATGCTTGTAAGAGCTTGGATGAGTGAATGAAAGTGCTCCTCCACGCAAACGAGAAGTGAGAGAAATGGTTGTGTTTTTTAGAATCCCATAGTCCTGTAGCAGAGAGCCATCCACAAGTTGTCGTCCTTCGAAGATTAGTCGTTGAAATCCAGGTAGAGTACCTGTAGCCTGGTGGATTTGGGTTTTGAGCTCAAAAATGAAGTTTGAGTCTTGAGCATGCACGTAGAGAGAAGATATGGTGATGGTCTTTACAAAAAGGGGGAATCCTGCCACAATCTCGAAGCTAGTCTTACCGCGATATTCAGAATGAAACATCACTCTTGCATCACTCTTAACTTGATTCCTATACCAGAGCGAAGGCGGAGAATCCCCCGAGAGCCGAAGATCCCTGAGGTTCTCTGCTAGTTGAATGGCTTTCCAACGTTAGATCAAGGTGGCGGTGATAGCTAGGGTTTATCACTTGTCGCGCTCAATCTCTTCTCAAAATTGATCCGGGCCCAAATCAATGGTTCTCTCTCTCTAGAGAATGAGTTGGAGCCTCCCTCCTCGGTTGCAACCGTCCATCAAAGTTTTGCTTCATCTGGCTGGGGTGAAAGAATAGATTTAAAAAGGGCCACGGAGATGTCTCTCGAAGTCCCCTTGAGAAACCCTCCTTCCGGAAGGGGTTGCATAACCAACAACTTTCTCGTTTGTTCCCACGTTAGGGTTTCCTCTGCGTCGGCCACTAACCTTCTCGACGAGATGAATTGTTTCTTCCATCCTGGGGGTGTTGGACGCACGACAGAGACTACATCTGTGGAGTTTGGTTGCATTTCCGTTTTGGGATCCTTCTCCATGTGTTGTTGTTGGTCCATCTCAGCCCTACAAAGGTCTGTCACCTCCTTCTCCATGTTAGGGTTCTAAATATATCAGTTACTCAAGTAAAATTAGATTTGAAGCGCTAAGCTAAGTCATGCATAATTAGTCTATAGTGGCTTGCTTGGCATTATTACTATGGATATTTTGAATTTATAACTTATTTTTATGAATGTAGCTTGATATTACATGACACATTCATCATCAAAGTTTGAAGGTGTAGTATAAATTTAACTTTTATGAATATAGTATTTTTTCTCTAAAAACATTAAGCTTAATTGGGGGGACAAAAACGTAAAACAATTAAACAATGCCAAAAGATTATAAATAAAACTAAGCAACATTAAAAACATTTATAAACACCTTTACCAAGACCTTAATATTGTATTGAATATGTAATTGGATAGTAGGATCATTCCCTTGGTGATTTTAAGTCACATGGAGCTTGTAGCGAAGAATTACTCAGTGACGAAACAAAGACTTTTTCACGAGCGAATGTTAGTAAATTAGAAAGTGTCATTATGGAAGATGGCACACATAAAATATTTATTATATGAATATATTAAAAGTGAAGAAATTAATTCATAAATAAGAATCGTCATTAAAGGGTGTTTTTTAGTCGGAGTGGGTTAACTCGGGAGAAATATTCCCTCTCGAGTTACTTTTCCAGTAGGTTTTACGATAGTGCGGTTTTAAATTTCCATTCAATCCAGAAGTTTGATTGATTTTTTGAGCATCTCGGTTGGTTTAAAATGGGGTAAAACCCTTGGGGTAATGTTTTGAAATGCATGGAACTTTGATCCATGCGAAACTCAGGCTACCCCTGAAAATATGGCTGGATCCAGGCCCATTTGTTTTTGCCTGAAAAGAGGGAACATTGCTCCCTAGTTAGCTTACTCCTTTTTTAGTCTACGTTTCATTTTTGTCGTTTTTATGTCAGTGGGAATCCATACAAAATTGTCGATAAACAACATACATACAACTTTGTTGAAGAGCCAGACCAGATCCCACAACAGCTGAGATGAGAAGATCAAAGCAATTGAAATTGCTTTGCCTTGTGCAAAGGATGACCATATCCCACAATAGATGACATGAGAATATCAAAGCAATTGAAATTGCTTCGCCTTGTTCAAAGAATGACCAACAGTTGATTCTTAGCAAATTTGCAGATTTTGTTAAAAGAAAGCTAGTTTGGTTTAACAACGTTTCCACTCTTCAACTATGCACTTGAAGTGAAGTTGGAAGAGACATTGCTACAAGATATTTAGGCCTAAGGTGAACACCTATTGAAAAGAGCCATAATTAATGACCTTTTAATCATAGATATCATTTGTGTGGACAATTAATATGTTATGAATATTCTTAGTCCTCACAATAAATAAAGAGATGTGATTTCACCCATTAACTTTTTTAGGCTTCTCGTTTAGGTTTTTACTATGTTTAGAGTTTTTTTACTATTTTTAAAGTTTTTTGACTTTTTACTCCTACTTTGTAGTTTTTTTTTACTTCTTTTCTTTATCGGGTGTCTTCAGTTTTCGTTTTCAACATTTAAAAAGTAATAAATTCTTGCACTTAACGATCCATTACAACAACTCTTCATAGTGCGTAATAATTTCTTTTATATTTCCTGAAATGTTAGGATGAATGGATCGATCTTTATGGTGCGTGCATCCTTCATAGTGCGCACGAATTCCTTTTGGTATTTCATGAAATGCTAGGTTGAACGAAGCACAAGAGTTCCTATTTCCAGAAAAGCTGAGCACGTGAGAACAGTCGATAGCCAATATTTATTTCATGGGCGAAGATGTAGGCACTAATCGAGCTTAAGGAAGAGCAGGTTTTGAAGGTACTACTAGACGATTTACTGCATTCTTCGTTGGCACATAAGGAATTGATCAAGGTAAGCACTGGTGTAGTTGCAGTGAAGAACACTGAGAATAATAGTACTCAAAAATCCATGAGAGACCGAATTGAACGACAAATCTCATCTTTTTATTTTAGCGTAAAAATAATTTGAAATTTGAAATAATTTGAAATTTGAAATTTGAAATAATTTGAAATTTGAAATTTGAACAATATTCTTTCTGCATCATTAATGTCCAAACTCAAGGATTCAATCTTGAAAGCTTTCATCATTCTCCTACCAAATTTCAATGAAGGTGAAGATGGAGAAGCTCTTTCAAAAACTTTACAGAAAATAGATTCGGTTTCTATATCTAGATGTATAGGTGAACATATGTGTTATTCCATTATTCTTCTGGCAAAAGCTAGAGAGAAGAAACATATCAAAGGCGGATTAACCACAATGTTAAAGTTGGGATTTCACCTCTGAACGTTCTAACCTAAGTTTATATATAGAGATCAGGTCTATACCAATATGTGGAGACAACGTAACGATTTATCTTTCTCGTAAACTTTCACATAATAAATAATAGTAAATCACTTTTTGATAGGGGTGGGATTTTATTTTATTTTTTAAACTATATTGAAAATAGTTGGAATCCGTTGGCTCAAACAATTTCAAAATGGTAATTTTATCTTCATACTATTTTGTTTTGTAATTGAAATTATCCCTTTTCTTGTGGTTTTTTATTTTGATACTATTTTGTTTGGTAATTGAAATTCACCTTTTTTCATAAATTCCTCAATTTTTTCAAGAATTTATTTTACAAAAAAATCTATATATTAGCATATCCATTTCATATAGTGTATGGTGAATCAGATAAGAATCACTTAACCATTTTAGAGAAAAAGATTATTCAAATGTTAATTGTGTTTTTAACTTACAAAATATGAATAAAGCATTTCTCCCTATATCAATCACATTTTTAAAAGTGGTTGTGCTAGTTGTGCCTCATTTTTCATTTTTGTATATTCAGTTTCCATGTCAATACATGTAAAAAATATTAATAATGAAGAAATAAATATTGTTAGTTGTGCTAGTTATGCTCCCCTGCTTCTGCAAAACTCTATTGAACATTCTGATTGTTTTGATTTCTCTTTTATTGGATCTTCCCCAGTGGTGTCAAACAATTTTCTATGTCATGATCTGATGCACGACAATACATACATGTCGCAAGTGGAAGTGGACATTCTCTTGCATAGTGTCCTAGTTGTTGATAATTATGGCATACCATCGGTCCTTTGCCTCTTCCAAAGCCTCCTATACCTCGTCCTCCACCTCTATAGCCAACTCAATCTCATTGTGGTGCATTGTACTGAGGCACCTGATTGTATTGCGTGGGGTTATATTTTGGTTGTATGGTGTTGTATTGTGGTCTCGCAGTGTTATACTACTATTTTGCAGTGTTATATGGGGATGGTACTTGGTTAAACTATGGTGCAACTTTCCCTATCATCATTTATGCCTTCACCCTATAGGTGTCTGATGTTCTTTCCCTCATGAGCTCTAATGTCCTGCAATCTTTGTCATCATGGCCCACTGACTTGCAAAAGTTTCAATATGAACTCTTAGGCACTGTATGGTATTTCTGCATCATTGGACAATGATATGGATCATGCCCCTGTGTCTTACATATCTCACACCATAGTCCTTCTGATGACAAAGGGTTTTGCAGTCCTATTTCCATGTACTGCACGAATGTTGGGAACTCATTCTTACAGTGCCCTTCTGTCCTACATGTGGTACACCAAACAACTTCTCTTTTGTCCTTAACCCTATTCTGGTTTAATTGAAATGTTAGATTCTTTAGGTCCTCCTTCAGCTCCTCTATTGTTCGATATGTCTTATGATATTGGTTCTCTTCTAGTTGTAATGATGCCTGCAGAGCCTCTACTTGAGTTTGAAACTCTTATTGTATCAAAGGGTATTTCAGGTGTGGTAGCAAGGAACTCACAAATAGATGTATATGCTACATTTATGTCATGACATACTTCATCTTTCCCTTCAATCATTTGGATCTCTGGTCAATCTCCCAGAAAGATTCCCCTAGTTTCTGTCTGATCTCTATAATCTCATTCATGTACTGATCCTTTGAGCTAGGATTCTGGAATTCATTTATCAGTAGCTTCTTGATATCCACAATCGTTCTGGTTGTTCCTGGTGAACTGTTTGCAACTAAGCTCATGTATCAATCAAGTGTGTGGTCTATTAGTGTGATAGATAACTACGCAAGTTTTGTATCCTCATATGTGATCTGTTTTGCTTCCCAGATATTTTTGCAGATGAATAAGTGCTTATCAGAGTCCTCATATGCCTCTCCCTTGAATTATGGTAACCTGATGGTGGGATCCTATCCTACCATCCTGAATGATGAACTACTACCTCTGTGCGGTGTAGATCCTTAAATAATGTTTCCTGAAATGGCTCCCCCAGTTACTGCTCCATGTGTAGATGTACTTCATGTTGCGTTTCTTCCATTGAAATTCGATTTTCTAAACAGTGGTGTTCTTTCTGGTGTATTGGCCGCACATGGGTTTATGGGTTCCACACTAGCACTGATATGAATAGGATTTTTGCCTTCGATTTCTACCCTTGAACCTCTTGTCTTCCTTTCATATGTCGTGTGCAGGATTTCCTCAATCTGATCCACAGCCAGAAGATCCTCTACTTCTTTTTCATCACTTGCCAAGCCTTCCCTCGCGGCTATGGTTCTCTTCTTATTGTTAATCTTGTATTGGTAGGGTGGTCCATTGTGCGTTCTTCCAGTTGTTTCCATAATATGCTTGATCTAGTCTTCCTCCATCATGATTGGATCCAAGGCCTCCTCCTTATTTCCTTTATCCATCTCATCCTTCATTTCTCTGTCTCTTGTCAGTGCTTCCCCCCTTCCCCCATGCACGCAGGGAAGTTTAGTTGTATGATGCCTTTACACCTTTGTTATACAGTAAAATCTTGATGGAATTATACAGTGATCTGATATAACTACCTTTAGGTCCCTTCAGGAACTCTTGCTCTGTTGTGTTGTAATACTTCATAGTATCTACTAAAAATTCCATGATAAATCCTGCAACAATGTTGTTTAACCAGAAATATACTATGCATGTAAATTTATTGTCAACTTGATTTAATTGCACGATATCGACGGAATTACACTCTAGTTGTCTAATCTTATTTGTAGGGTGGTTGTCTTTAAACCTCAATATTCACTCTTGCAACACATGCGTGAAATCACAGAAAAATACTTCATTCAATTCGCTAAATACATACTTGTCCAAATATTTGTGCGATGTTAACTTTGGGTTCCTGTTATCTTTCTGCCTAAATTCTATCCCCTTTGTTTTCAACTAGCTCTCAATCTCCACCTTCATTGGGTTCCACGGTCTAAACATCCCCTTTTATAATCTCATTATTTTCAATGTTTCCTCACCAGATCTGACATTCTTGTCATGATTCTTCAACAAATCTCAATCAGTCAATCCCATTCTGTTCCAGTCGGCAACAGAACCATTTTTTGGCTCTTTAAACTATTCTTACTACCTTTCTTGGGCTGACCCAGGTCCAAGTCTACCATGGTTTTCAAAAAAACCCATTTAAAACTATCAACCCCTTTGGTAAATAGGAAGGTAGCACAGTACACAGAGTGCATTGAGCAGTCTCACCCAAGATAGTTCTATTGGTGGTTGCAATGCTCAAGTGATTGTAGCCTCAAAATGAGTGGGGATCTGGGATTGAACTCTGTGATTTTAATTTGTTGATTTAACATTCAAATTATATCGAATACCCTTTCATTCTTAATAATGCATGTAAAATAACATATCTAACTAGTCATTCACGCACTTGTCTAACATCTAATCATTGACAGTAAAGGAAATACACAATATTCAATCACATAACACATGATCTATCGTGGTTCACCCCTCCTCGGCTACGTCCACAAATATTTGGATGCTCTGCTCTTTTATTATGGTGTTTCCAAAACTACAGTTTCGCGCGCATTACAACTCTCCATCAATGGGTCGAGATCTACAATGAGGAAAACTAGATCACACCAGGCTCCTCAGCCTGTGATCTAACCCTCAATATCTCCCATGTTTCCCCTCCTCGTCTCAACAACTTATAAAACAAATCGGGTTTATAGTCATTTTGTTCCTCTCTCATCAAACCTGAGCATTAAGAAACAACAACTATTGAACCATGTTCCACCGCAACCCCCTGAACTAGACCTCCTAGGTACCTACTTATACATGTTTTTGGCTTACCATCCATTACACCCTCTTACCAAAACCCTAACTCTATCATGGATAGGTATTCTTGCATGTGTTCCTTTCATGATTTCATCTTCTACATACGCATTTGTCTTTCACATGCCGCTTTTCCTGCATGCACGTCTTCCTTACACGTGCTACTTTTCTTGCATGCACGTCTGCCTTATATGTGTTGCTTTTCCTCAAAACTGGGCATGCACCCAACATTGACCTAGATACAAAATGGCAATAGTTGGTCAATCATTGACCAGTTCCACCCTCACCACCCTCAAGAGCATCCAAGAAATCAATCTTCCTTCTCTTGCTCGAGGAAGCACCTCGAGAGTTTCTAGGCCTAGGTGTGCTTAGACGCTTTGGAGACCGCACAAAGAATAAACATTGTTATAAGTTTTTTTCCTCAATGAATTAATAAACATACAAAATGATACTTTCTAATTTAACTTAAGACAACTCACCACATATGCTATTGTCAATTGTGAGGGTGTTTCCCTCCTCCGCAACCCCAGTCTCTTTGCGATGTCACCCTACATTAGTTATAAGGATCAAATCAATACAATTAAACAAATATGATTAAAATCAAATTCATGAAACATAAAAAATTGTCATCAATGCATTATCTCACTGTGAATATTTAATGCCTCGATGCAGATTCATTGGTGAATGGAGCCCTAGGTTGTACAACCTACTCCGAGACAACCTCTACTGTTTCAGTCTTGGTCGATGGGGCAGATGGAAATTCTAATGGTGGGAAACGATGGACCCCCACAGGCTGTACAAGTGACTGCAACTCCCTAGGCCCAGGTGCTCAAGGAGTGCAATAGTACTATAGCTATCAAATATATCCACATCGTGCATACATATTAATCAAATTGAAATATTAGTACCAATTAATAAGATTTAAAAAAATAAACACTAACAATTTGAAAATTATACGATATTTAACTCTACACATGATACATGTGACACATATGACTTGTCCATCCTAGATGGACATTCCCTGACATTGCCTACTCCCAAATCCTGTAGAAACACGAAAACATTAAAAATTTGAGGATGCCATAAAATAAATAAATGACTATCGTAAATTTACCGTTTGTGACACATACTTGCGTGTGGGGTGCACCCAATGAAAAAGATGCCTCTACTTCTGCATCAATGGTGGGGCTAGGCACTGATGCATCCATCGATGTAGAGGGTCTACTACTAGGATGTAACAATTGTAAGACAACATAAATAAAATATCGATATAAATACAAAAAACACAAAATAAATATAGATACACATAACAATGAAGAACATAAACAGGGTTACGATACTTACCTCCTCCATGAAGCTATGATGTCCATTGGTCTCTATAGGCTCATAAAATTTCTTTCGACAACTTGAGCATCTATGAGGTTCACATGGACGGATGTTATGTCCATATTCCCTCTCCTCACTGTAATCTTCCATGCATGTTGAACCTCCAACCCCTCTATCAATGTCATTGGCTAGCACCCCCTACCTAGATAGTGCAACAAAGCTACCATATTGCACTAGGCTACGAGTCAATGATGAAATGGATAGCATTACTTGTTGCAAGATCTCTACAATAGGAGGATGTTGGGTAGGGGAGTCAAGCCTTCTCCTGGGGGGACGAGGACATGACATGGGGTCATTCTTGGCATGCTCTCAGTCCTGTGCAGACCCTAGACCCACCACCTAGAAGTCTCCAATGTCAAAGTAGTTGACATGCTTACCCAAAATAAACTTAGCCCATAATTTTCTCAGAAAATATAAGGGCATCTCCCTGTTATTGCAGGGATGTTTATCAAAAACCATATACCACCTATCCATCCAATTTTGACTAATCTAGGGATGGATGCGCCAGTCAATGGAGATGTGTTTCTTGTTAATCGATAGTTTTTGTCCAGTTCTAGGATCCCTAAAAATAGACAATAATTATGGTTTTGATATTCCCAGGTCTTTGAATTGGTTTTTGTCCAAACCAATGTTGTAGTACTCATACATTCTTTCCCTATTATAAGAAATAGAGGTCAATTTACCTTGGGAACTTGCAATGGAATTCACATCAATGTCCAAAGAAGTGGCCAAGGAGACTCTTCTAGGCTCTCTAGTGTCCCTTAATTTTTCCTCAAGGGTTATTAATATAACCAACCCCTCGTCAATTTGACTATTTACATTGGGTCGTTTTGGTGGGTTGGGGTTTCGATCTTCTTGGTTTTATTTTGAGTGGTTTTCATGGTCTTGGGGTTCCATTTTATTATATATGTTGCAATTTAAAATCCATGTCATCTAAATTAGGTTGATTTTTTAATTAAAATACAAAATTACATTTTTATTTTTAATTTAGATCCTTGGAAGCAAAAAACTAAATTGGAAATGACTAAATTGTGTTAAAAATAAGATAAATCAAACATACCTAGACATGGTGGCAAGATCCTTCCTCCCTAGCTCCTCTCTAGCTCCTCTATTTTCTCAATGAGAGTAGAAACGCGAGTGTGGTTAATGCATAATGACCAAAAATCGTGCTCGCAGACTCTTTAAAAACTCTATCAGTAGGAACACGCGCGTGTTCCTAAGAATGCACACGCATTCCTAAGAATGCACACACGTTCCTTAGAATGTGCAAGTGTTCCTAAGAATGCACACACATTCCTAAGAATGCGCAAGCGTTCCTAAGAATGCACACGCGTTCCTAAAAACGTGCATGTGGTCTTAAGAACACACACCCACTGTTAAGGTCCTAACCCGCACATAGGTAGATTAATGTATTCGGATGTAATAAAGGTCAATATTAATAAGACCTTTCAATAAAATAGAATAAGGCGGATGTAAGAAGACCTAATAGAAGCTTCCGCTTCTAGAAGGATNTGATTCAAAGTGTTATTTCTGTTGCTATTTCGTATATCATTTCTGTGTATTGTGAAGATTATGCTGGATATTTTACTGTTATTCTGTCATTTCTAGCATTTCGTTTCTGTTCTGCATCTTTTATATATCTGGTATCTTGCACCCACTCTCTTGCCACTAAACCTATGTGGCAAGTCTCGTGGCAGTTCAACCACCTCCAAACCTAAAGGTTTAGGAATGTGTGCACATTCCTAACAATGCGCACGCATTCCTACGTGTGTGTGTTCCTGCTGCATGGCTTGCCTCATTTTCTACCACAAACTTCATGCACTTACCCTTATGTTCATGACATTGAGTAGTTACTATCCACATTGTGACAACATGCTTATGTTCATCACATTGCGACGTTGACCATGTGGATCTGATTATGGTGGGCCATGTTGATTATGAAGAAATTTTATTATGGCACTACTGTGTTAAAATGTTGGTCATGTTTTGTTTTTCACATTGCAACATCAGGTTTTGTTCGTCACATTATGACATCAACTTTTGTTCATCACATGACATCATAAGGTTATGGTCATCAAATTATGAAGGCTTTTTATTTGTTACACTATGGCATTGGAATAGGTTTGTCACAGTCCAATAGTGGGTTATGTTCGTCACATTGTGACATCAATTTTTTTTTTGTCTCATTGCGATGTAGGTCTATGTTTGTCACATTGCCACATTGGTTTGTGTACATCACATTGGGACAATCATTTGTGTTCATCCCATTGTTACATTTGGAAATTTCGATCACAATACTACATGAGGATATGTGCATCACATTCTAACGTGAGGATATGTTCGTCACATATTGATGGTAGTGTTTGCCACATTGTGACAATAGGGCTATGTTAATCATATTGCAATGATAGGGTTATGTTCATCATATTGTGATGATAGGGTTAGGTTCATCACATTGTGACGACATGGCTATGTTTGTACGATGATGGGGCTATGTTCCTCACATTGTGTTTGAAATATATGTTCATCACATTGTGATCAATGTATATGTTCGTCACATTCTGACACCCATATGTGTTAGTCACATTGCGACATTACTATGTTTGGTAGATTACAACATTACTATATCTGGTAGATTACAACATTACTATGTTCAACACATTGTGACATTTAGAAATGTTTGTCACATTGCAACATCAGGATATGTGCATCACATTGCAACGTAAGTAAATGTTCATCACATTGCGACGACAAGGCAATGTTCAACACATTGCGATGTTTGTTTAGGTTGTGACATTGTGACGTTACTATTCATATTTTGACGTTACTATCCATATTGTGACAACATGCCTATGTTTGTCACATTGCAACGTTGACAATGTGAATCTGATTATGGTGGGCCATGTTGATTATGTTTGACCAAATTTTACTATGGCACTATTTCATTACAATGTTGGTCATGTTTTGTTTGTCACATTGTGACATCAGGTTTTGTTTGTCACGTTGTGACATCAACTTTTGTTCATCACATGACATCGTAAGGTTATGGTCATCAAATTACGAAGAGCTTTTATTTGTCACACTATGGCGTTGGAATAGGTTTGTCACAGTCTGAGAGTGGGTTATGTTAATCACATTGTAAGGTCAACAAATATTTTTCTCATTGCAATGTAGGTCTATGTTTGTCACATTGCCACATTGGGTCATGTACATCACATTGGGACAATCAATTGTGTGCATCCCATTACGACATTTGGAAATTTCTATCATAATGCGACATGAGGATATGTGCATCACATTCTAACGTGAGGATATGTTCATCACATTGCGATGGAAATATTTGTCACATTGCGACGATATGGCTATGTTAGACATATTGTAATGACAGGGTTATGTTCATCAGATTGCAACGATAGGTCTAGGTTCATCACATTGTGACTACAAGGCTATATTCATCAGACTGCAATGACAGGGTTATGTTTGTCACATTGTGATATGTATATGTTCATCACATTGTGATCGGCGTATATGTTCATCACATTACGACATCTGTATATGTTTGTCACATTGTGATGTTACTATGTTTGATAAAATACAACATTACTATGTATGACACATTGCGACATTTAGAAATGTTTGTCACATTGCAACGTAAGGAAATGTTCATCACATTGTGATGATAAGGCAATGTTCAACACATTGCGACATTTGTTTATGTTCATGACATTGCGGTGTTACTATCCACATTGCGACAACATGTCTATGTTCGTCACACTGCGATGTTGAGCATGTGGATCTGATTATGGTGAGCCATGTTGATTATGTTTGACCAAATTTTACTATGGCACTACTACATTGCAATGTTGATTATGTTTTGTTTGTCACATTGGGACAACATGTTTTGTTCTTCACATTGTGACATCAACTTTTGTTCATCACATGACATCGTAAATAGATGTATCACAGTTCAATAGTGAATTATGTTCGACACATTACGAAGTCAACACATTCCAATTTATAAAAAATTCAAAATAAATTTGTATTAATTTATTATATTCTATATATTTTTTATTAATAAAATCCATAGTTTTTATTATTATGATGGGTTTACCCATCTCATAAACATAAACATATAAAAAATATATATTCTTTATTATTATGATGGGTTTACAAATCTCATAAACATAAACATATAAAAAAAAATCTAGAATGCAAGCTTATTTTTATGAATGTAACTTGATATAATAAATTCAAAATAAATTTGTATTAGATATATATTCTTTATTAATAGAATCCATAGTTGCGTTTATTTTTATGAATATAGTTTGATATTAACATATTCATTATTAAAGGTAAAGGTGTGGTATAATTTTTTTATGAATATTTTTTTTTTCTCTAAATTATTATATTTAGTTTAATTGTTTTATTTTTATTTTGAAACATTCAAAAATACAATTTAAAAAACTAAAAATTATGATTTTGTGAAGATTTATATCAACTAAAAACATAAAAACTAAAAAAAATTATACATAAAACTAAACACTTTTAACCAGACCATACCTTAACTTGTATTGATTATGTAATCGGATAGTAGGATCATTCCCTTGGTGATTTTAAGTCACGTGGGGTTTGCAGCGAAGAATTACTTAGCGACGAAGACTTTTTCACCGAGCGAATGTTAGTAAATTAGAAAGTGTCATTATCGAAGATATTACACTTAAAATCTTTATTATAAGAATATATTAAAAGTGGAGAAATTAATTCATCAATAAGAATCGTCATCAAAGGGCATTTTTTAGTCTACGTTTCATTTTTGCCGTTTTTATGTCACTGGAAATCTAGATAGGGTTTGGTGGGTCATGAGTGGGGTGGAATGAATAGAAAGTTGGTTAAATGTTTTATTTTTTGGTGGTAGGCTATATAATTTTAGATAAAATTGTTATTTTTTGTTGTTTAAATTGTATTTTTGAATGTATAAATAAATTTAGCTGGTTGAAAAACCCTTAAAACATTTGGATTATACAAACTTAACCACTCAAATCTGTAAATCCAATTAATTATCACAAAGTTTCAAATAAAATCAAACTGAAAAAATAACCAAAAAACTACCAAAAAATAAAACGTTTAGACTACCCTATAAACAACAAACATACAACTTTGTTGAAAAACGAAACAACAAACATACAACTTTGTTGAAAAACGAGTTTGCTTCGCCTTGTGCAAAGAATGACCAACGGTTGATTCTGATTAAATTTGCAAATTTTGTTAAAAAAAAGCTACTTTGATTTAACAAATTCCACTCTTCAACTATCAACATGTGTTTTAAGCTATGAATCTATATAGTAAACCCTAGAAACACAAAAGAATTTGGAAAAGACAAAATTTGCATGGAAGAGACATTGCTACAAGATATTTACGTCCAAGGCTTACACCAATATGCAGTTACACCAATATGCAGAGACAACGTAACGATTTATCTTTCTCAGTAAACTTTCACATAATAAATAATAGTAAATCACTGTGTGATAGGGTGGGATTTTATTTTATTTTTTAAACTATATTAAATTTAAATAGTTGGGATCGGTTATGGTCAATTGCATATTGAAAACATATGTAAAAAGATAAATAATTCTTCTCGTACCTGATTGCATATTGATCTGGTGCGGTCTGGAGAAGATTGGGTCTTTCCTGGGCAGTGTGCGCATCCCTTGTAATGACAATACATTTACTACGGAGCACCAAAGGGTTAGATATATATGTTCGTATTAATGTAAGATTTAAAATTATTTTTGATTGGTTAAGAGTTAGTCTTTCTGGAACTTAAAGAAACAGGTTAACTGTCCAAGACTTAGAGGTATCTGGCAGTAGTGGAAGTCTGCCCCCTTACAGATAACTAGTAGGTTATTTCAGGTGACATGGTTTTCTTTGAATAATGGTGATGAGTCAGCAGGCATTCCCCCACTATTGCTGTCATCGCTACTGATTGACAACTGAGTTATGATAAGTTTTGTCACCTTACATTCACTAAACAAACATTAAAAGATTTAATAGATAGGGATTTAGTAATAAGAAACTTGAAACAGTTGTTCAATAGCCAGCTTGCATTGGCCCACTATTGCTGTCACTACTGATTGACAACTAAATCATAATAGGTTTTGTCACCTTCTAAGAAAAAAAAAAAATCAGTGAAAGAAACATAAAAAGAATCCATGGATAGTGATTACAGATTCATTGGATAGTGATTTAGTAATAAGAAGCTTGGAACAGTTGTTCAATAGCCTCAGTGGATATGCTCCTAAAATGTGGATGTTCAGTTTACAGTGAGAACGCTAGTGCCAGGCATGGAGTTTTCCCACAGTGTTATGCATGGAGTTATGCTTTGTTTTGAGGAATTTTTTCAAAATTCATATTAAAAAGAAATTAGTTGAATTTGTTATTGGGGAGTTTTCCCAGAGTGTTATGCATCGAGTTATGTTTTGTTTTAAGGGATTTTTTCAAAATTTATATTAAAAAGAAATTAGTTGAATTTGTTATTGTCAATATGTTTTTGGGTATTTGGTTATTTGAGTGTAAGCAGGGCATCCTTTAAATCTTTTTAATGAGATTCACTAATCTCAATTCAAGCCGTCACCGACATCCAACTTGCCTTGTACAGTCTCACCACGCGAGTAGATGAGTCATGTTTTCGGCAATAAAAATTGGTCCCGGCGGGGCTCGAACCCGCGACCTTCGGCTTGCTGCAGTCCTGGCCATAAGACCAATGCTCTAACCAACTGAGCTACGGGACCAGACAAAAATGTTTTTGTCGCAGTGGTTTATGATTTCATTTTGTCTAATAGAACTGTGCCGAAGTAGTTCTCCAGTCTAAGGCGATATGTTTTAGATCTACACTGCAGAGATAGAAAGAGTGAGCAGATATTGATCACAGATCTTTGTTGCTGCTGCATTGCATTACCTGACATTAATAATTGTTTGTTAAAGTGAGGTTGGAAGTTGGGCGTTTTGTTTAGAGATTTAGGAGTGCATGGGTTTTGTTGAATGTGTAAAGTGAGGTTGAAAGTTGGGTGTTTGGTTTAGAGACCTATAAGGTTGTGGTTTCTTAGTTAATTCTGTTTAGAGACTTAGGAGTACATGGGTTTTGTTGAATGTGTAAACTGAGGTTGGAAGTTGGGTGTTTGGTTTAGAGATCTATAAGGTTGTGGTTTCTTAGTTAATGCAATTATCAAAGGATGGAGTTTAAATGTTTTCTAGTAGTCTAGGCATATTTTTCCTTTAAGGTAAGTAGTGTCTATGTTTTTTTGGGTGGATATTGAAGGTGGGTTCTATGCGGGTTATTGTGGGTTATTAAAATGTTGGGTGTTTGTGTATAAATCCGTGCATTAGTTACTAGCACTCTCAAATGAGGGAGTTTAAAGGTTTTTTGTTGGTTGAATTGTAGAACGTGCGAAGAACAACAGATCTACGGTCCACCTTCCTTCATGCACCACTTCTTCCAGAGTTTCAAGTCTCTGGACTTCACGATCTGGCGCCATGCGTCCACTGGGGCCCATGGTTTCCATGCTCGAAGTAATAAATGTTGAAAACGTCACATCAACTTTAGTACTTTTCAAATTGCAAGGACATGGGTTGGTGGTTTTGGAGTAACCCGTCGATCATTCCGCAATTGTTCCCACGCTGACACGTACCCCTTCTGGGAAACCATGGTTTGGATTGCGGGACCGCCTTGTAGAATTATCTGCCGCGCAACTTCGATCTTCGCAATGCCTCCCGGCCCTCAATATTGATAGATTGTGACCAAAGTTAATGCGGGCTTGATCCAGCTAACTTCTTCGTCGCGCTTAATTACCTTGTACCACCACCAGGAGCGCCACTCGGCAAGACACACGAAGCTGACACGTGGTCCAATCAGGCAGGTGACATATGTCACGTTCTAACTGCATTTCCATATTACCAAGGTTCTTAACTCGCTAACACATGGCACATATCCCATGTGTCCACGCCATCCCTAGTGACATCAGCAGGCCACATCACTCCGAGACTTCGGGATTCGAGAGATTTCACCTTAGCATACCTTGTTTCTCCCGAACACCGAACTCCCAAACAAGTTGATCTTCTGACACGCGTCTCTTGCGACGAACGATCTAGATCAACTCCGAACTTCGGGAGTTTGCACTCTATTCACACCTTGTTTCTCCCGAATGTCATATTCCCGAACACGCTAACTTGTCGACACATGTTCCTTGCTTGGATCGACGAAAAGGAAATACACAAAGTTTGCTCTGTATTCTCTACACATGACCGAGCTGTGACCTCGACTTAACCTTTGGGCGCGTATCTCACTTTGAAAGATCGACAGTCGTGTTTTAATGAATCATGAAGATCAACACTCTAGAAGTCATCAGAATATTGGATTCCTCTTATGAAAGCATCAATAAAAACAATTCTTTGCAATCGAGGCTTCATTGCTTTCTTGTTTGAATGGAAGGAAGACCATTCCCTAATCCCTAGAAGAAACCTTTACTTCATGGACCCATTAAGGTTGTATTTATATCAATGGACACTTTATTTCAACTTTCAGAAGGACATCTTGAAAATGGTTATACTGTGGGTTTGCCTCCCACTCTTGCCACTAATATTTGGGGACAATCCAACTTTCCAAATTGCTAGAAACAATGTTGGAATGTTCTTAAACAAAGTAGCTCCAAAGGCAAACTAGTTTTGAAGTGTGGGAATATGTGCCAAAGTTGATTAGAGAAAGGGATTCCCAAGGAAATACAATAGACCCTTGATGATCGATGTCACCTTCAGGGACTAGACTATCAACAACTCTCATTCAAATGCATTGTGTGCATGAATATGGCCAATTTAGAAAACATTGCAAAAAGGGGCAACCACCTCCAATTACTTGACTAGAAGATTCATTAGTGCAAGCAATCAACAAGAGGAAGAGAAGGAAACCTCAAACACAACACAATCCTGTGGAAAACATTTTCCCCAAAGACAAATCATGTCCATGCATACCATTTTGAAGTATGGAGTGAGAAGGAACAAAGACATTGAAGAAGAGGAAATTTCATAGCCTAAAGACGAAGAGGACAACCTCAACGCACATGAAGAGATGAAGGATTCTTGGAAGGAAGAGGATGAGCATTGGAAAAATGATGAAGTAGAGATAATAAGTGAGGACACCTCCCTAGTTGCAGAAGCAGTAAATATAGATGAAACAAAGAGCGATTTCTAGACTCTTACATACTCTCGCTTTGCAAAACCATTGCTTAGCTCTCCCACTCACAAGAGGCAAAAAAATCCAAAAGAAAAAACTAAATAAAAAAATGAAAAATGAAATAAAACAATGAAAATTGACTCTCACTTACCAAATATAATTACTCCCTAAAATCGAGTTTAAATGTTACTTGTATGAATACAACCTGAGTGGGCCTAATGGTTAAGAACATGTGTTTCCTCTTAAGAGGTCACAAGTTCAAATCCAAAGGGGGGTAGGGTATATACCTCGTGGAGCTTCCCTAATCAAATCGTAGAAAAAAGTAATTTTCTCCAAAACCAAATCTACATACAATCTAGGTCAAAGAAAATGAGTGCTCTATAAAAATAAAAATAAACGTTTTATCTTCTCCTTTGTACCAAGTTATATGAGAATGGTCGTTACCCTTTTTCTCCTTTCAATATAATATATAACCACCACTATTGTAATAAAATAACAAAACACCTACCTCATTTCATATATTTACACCTATAATTTTTCAAGTACTTCCCATCTCATTTCACTTATTTAAACCTATAATTTTTCAAACAACTATGGCCACCACCTTTAAAACCACTCACATAAGTCAAGTCAAGTAAATCAATTTTCCCTTTTGTCTCCATCAAGTAAGTAAATCAATTTTCCCTTTTGTCTCCATCAAGTAATCCAACTTTTTTGGACCGTGATTCAGCCGACTAAAAACGAAATCTCTTTCGTCTCGTCCAGTTAACCCAAGTACTTCAACTTTCCCGTCGCCGATAAAAGGAGAACTAACAGTTCAATAAAATTACATTCAAGTTAAACAAGATTGGTCCCGGCGGGGCTCGAACCCGCGACCTTCGGCTTGCTCTTACTTCTACCATAAGACCAATGCTCTAACCAACTGAGCTACGGGACCAACGATGTAATTGTTTTATGGGCATGACTTCCTCTCACATATTATGTTTTGGCTCTCTAATGTGCAAATAAAAATAGAGCATGGATTGATTAGAGATCTTTGTTCACTGCCATTACATCAATCACTGGTTAATTTGATAATTGTATACATAGTTACATTAAATGATAATAATTGTTTTGTACATAGTTAAAATGAATAATGATTTAATTGGTAAATGTTTTTTTCAAACAATTTTATGAAGAAATTTTATAAATATTTTTCATATTTGTGGATGTTATTTTAATAATTTTCATTTATCAAATTTTAAAGATACACACATTTTGGATATGGGATGGGATTTTGCATAAGTTGACTCTTTTGGTTGGTTGGTGGGCTCATAACTTGATGGAATTCATCATTAACTCTTTTAAACCCCTTTGTTATTTGTTTTGGGCTCTGCATGGAATTTACAAGTAAAGGATTTGGACACTCTTTTATTGTGATGAATGTGTATGAGTTGTATGATGGTACAAAATAATTTTGAGACCAGGTTTTTTTGCACTCAAGGCTCTCAATACCACCCAAGTTATTATTGGTGGGTATTTGAATTTTACAAAAAAGAGTGATGAAGTTTGGGTTGTCAATGATAGGGTGGACAGATTGGAAAACTACTTTGTACATCAAATCGAGGGCAAAGCTTTGGTTGATGTGGAGCTAGTCTCACTAAGGCCCACATGGCGAAACAATAGACAAGGGAATAATAGTGTTTCAAATAGACTCAACCGTTTCATAGTCTTTGAACAATTTTTGTAGTCGGTCGATAGGTTTAGAACTTGGGTGGAGGAAGGTGGTCTATCAGAGCACTGTCCTATTCTATTTCAATTGGACCACAATGAAGAAAATCCTTGGATCCCTTTCAAATTCAACTTAGGATGGTTCGTAGAAGAAGAGTTTCAAGAATTGGTGAGGAGTAATTGGACAAATTATGACCCTACTCTTCACTTGTCCACCAGTGAGTAGTTTGCATCCTCACTAAATAAGATAAAGAAAAAAAGGGTTCTCTGAGCAGTCGAACGTCATAAGAATAGAGATAAACTATTATGTGAAGACGAGGAATCCTCTTGTCTCTTCTCGAACAATAGTGTTGGTATTTTCTATGTTGAAGAGGTGGATAGACTCAAAGCTTTAGAAGCACATAAAAAGAAGCTACCATTGGACTCACCTAAAGAACAAAGCCATCTGGCTCAAATCAGGTGATGAAAATACTAAATTCTTCCACCAAGTTGCGCACCATATGTAGAATGTCAATACAATTTTGGATATACAAAATGAGGTAGGTGAAATGGTTAGAGGGTTTAACAAATTAGTTACTCTTAGAGTGAAACATTATGAATCACTTTTTAAGGAACCTCGGAGGGTTAACATTGTAGAAGTAATCAAATTGTGCTATTTTTTTCTCTTAGCTAGCCATTGAAGAAGACAACCATGATTTATTGGTCAAAATCACAAGGAAAAATTGTTTGTGGTTATGGATTCTTTCCAAAAACACAAGAGCCCAAGCCCAGATGGCTAGACTTTTGAATTCTACCTTGGATTTTTCAACCCACTAGATGACAATCTACTTCGGGTGGCTAAAACAATTACACAAAATGGGAAGGTACTTGGGTTGTTCAACACTTCCTTCATTGCACTTATCCCTAAAGTTCAAAAGTTGAATTCATTTGAGGATTTTCGTCTAATATCATCGTGCAACTTCATTTACAATATCCTTTCTAAAGTGATTGTTGCATGTTTGAAAATATTCTTATCAAAGGTTATATCAGTGGAACAATTTGGGTTCCTTGAAGGTCGATTCATACACAAGGGAGTGGGATATACACAGGAAGAACTACACACTATTAGACAAAAGAATCAAGCTTGTTATGGTGATGAAAATTGATCTATACAAGGCCTATGATCGCTCATGTTGGATGTACTTGAGATTACCATTGATCCATATTGGACTAAATATATAGGTGGTTGACTAGGTTATGGGATGTGTCATGTTGGTGTCCTTTGTTGTCCCGATCAATGGAGCAACCTCTCCCTTCTTCAATCTGACTCAGGGCCTGCATCAAGGGTTTCCACAGTCCCCTTATTTATTTCTACTAGTGGTCAAGGGTTTCAGTAGGGCGATTCTTGCAGCCATGAGAGAAGGAAATGTAGTGGGTATCAGGGTTGGTGGATTAGAGTATATCACCCACCTATTGTTTGTCAATAGTGTACTCTTATTTGGTCTTCGTTTTGTTAGAGACATACATACGTACAAAGAACTTTTGGATCTATTATGTAAGGTGACAGGTATGGAGGTCAATCTCCTAAAATCCTCCATAAGTTTCAATGAGTTGCAAGATGAAGTAACATACATGATCCACCATCTGCAA
>SNQJ01S0090586.1:0-12681 GCA_010110895.2 Picea sitchensis
TAGACCTGAAATTATCCTTCTAGATCCTCCTGAATCAAATTCCAATCAATAACATGGTTAGGATCATGTACATACTTTTTCAGCATAGAGACATGAAATACATTATGCACATTCATGGAAGCATTCAATGCAACCATGTATGCAACTAGCCCTATTATGTCCAATATCTCAAATGATTCAATTTATCAGTTTTATGACTCAATTCCAGAGAATTTTGATGTTTTTGTCCAATATGCACATCGGCTAGACCTGAAATTATCCTTCTAGATCCTCCTGAATCAAATTCCAATCAATAACATGGTTAGGATCATGTACATTTTTTTCCAGCATAGAGACATGAAATACATTATACACATTCATGGAAGCATTTAATGCAACCATGTCTGAAACTGGTCCTATTATGTCCAATATCTCAAATGGATCACAAAATATGGCTACTATCTTTGTACAACTTCCCAACTTCAATGATCTCTTCTTGGGATTCACTTTCAAAAGCACATGCTCTCCCAGTTTAAATTCTCTAGATGTTCTATTCTTATATGCATAACTCTTTTGTCTATCTTATGTTGCCTTCAATTGTTTCTTAATATTAACCATCTGGTCTTCCATATCCTTGAGCAGTTATAGTCCAAGTACTACTATGTTTGTTGGGTTGTCCCAACTCACTAGAGTATTTCATTTTCTACCATACAAATTGTTTGGGGCTTTTGATCATAAGGGTGAGAAAAAAGATATCCCTTTGATTGCCTTGGTGTGCCAACAAAGCAACATAGAACAATGGTTAGTAGGTTAGTGAACCCGCAAACTATAAATAAAGAAATAAAGCAAGATGGGAATAAAAAACAATGGAAACTAAACTAAGCAAACATTAACAAAGGATGCATACAATTGAACACAAAGAATGGTTACCCAATAGAGAATGGTCTTTGAAATTGAGAACACCAAGAGGAGAAATATGGTATTTATGAATCCACTATTCCTCCTAGGGAGGTATCTTAAATCCCTCAAATGGGCTCATCTTCAATGAAGCTTGATAGCCATTATTATAGGCAAATTCAACCAAATGCAAGTAATCTTCCTACTTAGGTAGCTTATCCATCACATACATTCTCAGCATGTTCTCAATCACTTGGTTGACTCTCTCTGTCTTCCCATCTAACTGTGGATGGTATGTTGTGCTAAAATTCATATTTGTACCAAATCCTTTAAATAATCCTCTCTAGGAATTTGAAGTAAACTTTGTGTCTCTGTCTGAAACAATTGCCTTGGGTATCCCATGCAACCTAGCAATTTCCCTCATGTAAATATCTGCAATATTAGTTATTGTATGAGTCATATTTACAGGAACAAAAAGAGCAGTATTTGTCAATTTATCAACCACTACCATTATTGAATCATGTTTCCTTGTTTTCCTAGGCAACTTAGTTATAAAATCAATGGTTACCAATTCCCCTTTATTCTCCGGAATTGGTAATGGTTGTAGCAAAATAACTGGGTGTCTATGCTCATCCTTCACTCTCTGAAATTTCATACATCTGGCAATGTAATCAGCAACATCCTTCTTCATTCCTGGACAAAATAATTTTCTTCTTACTGCTGCAATTGTTTTCTAGTAGCCATGATGTTCGTCATATGAAACATTATTCAATTCTTTTAATACCAAATTCCAAAGTTATTTAGAGCTAGGAACATAAACTCTATTCTTATGCATAAGTAGTCCATCTTCCTTCATCTCATACTCTTTAATTTTTTGTTGTACATTTTCCTGCTATAAACTTTATTTTACATGTAGGTAATGTTGGTTTGTAACAACAACATCTAAAATTGTTCTCTTCAAATTTGACAGATTCATACTAATGGTTGTAGAATGCATGAGATGTACTCTTTTGTTAAGTGCATCAACAATTTTATTTTATTTTCCTTTGATATGCTTGATGTCAAAGTCATATTCACTTAAAAATTCTAGCCATCTTGTCTGCCTAGCATTCAAATTTGGTTGTTCAAAAAGATATTTCAGACCACTATGGTCTATCCTTAATTCAAATCTATTTCCCATGAGATAATGCCTCCACATATTCAATGCATGAACTATGGCAACAAGCTCCAAATCATGTGTGGCATAATTCCTCTCATGTTATTTAAGTTTTATGGACTCATAACAAATGACATGTCCATTTTGAGTGAGGAATCCATGAAGTCCTTCTTTGCATACATTTGTATATACCACAAAATTCTCATTTGGGTTAGAAATATTTAAAATAGATGCACTAGTAAGTAATTCTTTCAACAAATCAAAACTCTCTTCACACTTTGTTTTCCATTCAAACTTAATTCCCTTCTTTTGCAAAGAAGTGATGGGATGAGAAATCTTAGAGAACCCTGATATAAACCTCCTATAGTATCCAACTAATCCCATAAAAGATATAGTTTCCCTTCTTCGTCGAGACATGTAAATATCTTGTTATGACAATCTAGGACAACATGGTGCTTTTCCAACTAATCCATTCCGATTAGAATATCATAATATCCTAATGGTATAATATTCATATCACCAATTGTACTTATTCCATTCAGATTTATTGGACAACTTCTAATAGACTCATCGATCCTTCTTTTCTTCCAGTGGCTAGCTAAACCAAACTTGATTTCTTAAGGTTACTTTTATCCAAATGTAATTTGTCCACTATTTTAGGATCAATGTAACAATGGCTTGATCATGAATCAATTAAAATAGCAACAGGTTGACTAATGATCTTACCTTCCACTTTGATCATATTGGATTGGTACTCTACTTGTCGATATTCTAAGGTTGCACATATTCTTCCCATGTCTTGTACTATTGTAGCCTCTTGGATGTTGTGCATGGTATTCATTTTTTCTTCTCTATGAGGAAAATCCTTGTGCATATGATCTTCTTTGCATTCCAAAAATTTAATCGATGGTCTAACCATTTTTCCCAAGGAGTCTTTTTTCTTCAATTCATCCTTAGCAGATTGATCATGTTGATTCTTATTAGGATTTCTTTTGTTGAAAGGAGGTTTGAATCCTTTCCTCCTCTGATCAAATTTATTTTTCTTCTTATCCTTCCAAGATTTCTGCATGGATTCTCTACCCTTGCCTTGATCATATAGGTACGTATCCTTCCTAATGGTTTATATAAAATTATGGGTTGATCATATTGAATCTTCTCTTTATAAAAGGATGGCAGTCCACTAAAAAAAAATTGTATATTTACCTTCTCATCCTTGATAAACCCTGCATGCTTCAACAATCCAAAGAACTTATTTTCATATTATACCATGGTCATGCTTCCCAACCTGAGTTCAAATAATTATTTCATATTCTTATCATAGAAGTTATATGAAAGACACTCCTTCTGAAAATGTATCTTGAACTACTTCCAAGTGATCCATCTCCCATTAATGTGTTCAACTTGCTTCAGTTGATCCCACCACATAACAACTTTCCCATGCAAATGGTATGTGTAAATTTTGTCTTATAGGTTAGATGAGTAGTTGTGAAACTAAAAATAATTCTTGATTCCAAGCAACCAGGATTTAGCATCATATTCCCTTTCTCTTTCACCATCAAAGGATGGTGGCTTAATCTTTCTCAACTCTCCTTGAAAACTATCCAATTCATGTCTTCTTCCTTGGTGACTAATAAGAGACACTTTTGGACTGCTTATGGAGTCTTTAAATGAATAAAATGTCTTTACTGAGTAAGGAGGTGAGTGATTTCTATGAGTTTTACTAGCACTTCTTGAATGATCCACTCTTCTATATTTATCTCTTCTTTCACGATATCTGCCTTCTTCCTCCTGCCTCAAGTCTGATCCATTCTTTGTTTTCCTATGCAATTGATTTAGGCTTTGCATCAATTGAGCATTTATTTGTTTTTTTTCTCTCATAAAAATATCATTATATGTTTTGTAACTTTGCACTTATATTTTCATGCTTCTCATAGTCTCTATTAATGTTTTGTGTTCCCCTTTTCTCCAGTGCCCATTTGATTATTTATTTGCATTACCCATAATGATATTTTGAGCTTTGGCTTGTTTATCATGAATGAAGGCTCCCTCTCCTTCCTCCATGTCCCAAATATACATTATTTTATTGAACTAATAGGTTTATATCCCCTGATTTTACAAAATGTGCAAGCGACCATTTTGTTAGAATTATGCATATTATAATTTTTTTGTCAATTAATGCTACTGGTCCTTGTTTTGCTCAATTCATGAAGAAATATATCATAGCTCTCCCAATTATAATAATTCTAGGTTATTATTAACTAAATCATATTTCCAACGAATACACTCATGCTACATTTTGATCTCTGAGTTGAAAGTTATGGCTTCCTAAAAAATCATTTTCACCCCATTTGTGCATTTTCTCCACTAGTGTAATTTTATTGAAAGGACAACTTTTGTCAACTATAGAAGAAAATATGTTAGTAACTAGATAAATTTTTGTATGAGAAATAGATAAAAATAATGACAAGGAGTTCATAAAAACTCTCATATTTTCAAGTTGATGGTCTAGTAAAAAATTGCAACAATCAAGAATCTGCAACTTTGTCATTTTTCACCCATTTTTCTAGACTTGGATTTTTTAGCAAAACTGGCTATCTCTCAATATGTGCACTTCCAGAAAAAATTTAATAAATCAAAGGTATCTTTTCTGATGAGTAGATAAATTTTTGACTGAAATTTTTTTCCAGTGTTGCGATCTAGAGTCACTTTTCCTTTGAAAATCTCAAAAATCCCCAAATAGTAGATTTTAGCCTATTTCAGCATCCCCATTCCAATCCCCTTAGGATTTATTCAGTTCCTTTGTGGGTTATTTTTGTGTTTTTCTTTTGGGCTCTCCCCAAGAGTTTCATCTTAATATAGACCTCGACCAATGATATGGACCCAGATCTTTAAAAACCACTATTTTGTAATTATGACAAATCCAAGCAAAATTGGACAAGGGCCCTCTCTGGAACTTTTGTATATCTCCTCACTGCAAACAAAACCAAAAAATTTCATACAAATCCTACTTAATATGTTCCATTTATAACCAAAATAAGAAAATGGATCCACACATGGATGTTGAAGTGGCTCTAGACGTAGATGATGATGTGGCATGACACGTCATCACCCCCTTTCCTTCATCGAGCATCTGTCATTTCTCTTAACCTACCACTTTTCCAATCTGGTTGACCCAACTGTCATCTTGTCGGCCATTTTCCGTGGACAAATTAAAGACATTGACCAAATTCGCTCAACCCGACCATCGGCTCGTCGGCCATTTCCCATGGACAATTAAAGACTTTTCCCAAATCCATCTGACCCGATCATCAACTCGTCAGTCATTTCCCATAGACAATTAAATACTTCGCCCAAATTCGGTCGACCCGACCATCGACTCGTCAGCCCATCGACCATTTACCATGGACAATTACATATTTTCCCCAAATCCGACCAACCCAACCGTTGACAGAATTTCTTTGCCAACTCCAACACTTATGAATTTTTCAACCAATTCCCAATGAATATGTATTGTCAATCTCTGAGCCAAGATGATCTTCACTGTCGATCGACCCCAACCTCCAAACGATTGAAAATGAATATCGACCATCAATTTTCCTCATTTTCCAACCACTGAAAATGAATATTAGCCATTGATTTGTTAACTTTGCCAAAATTTGAAAACATTAGAATTTTTCAAAATTTTCAAGGATGAATCTGGATCATTGATCTCAAGATTGAACATGATCTCAGTCGTTGATTCATCAAACTCTGCCCAACACTACTGTTTCCATTAAAAATAATAAAAAATTGATCTTGTAGGTCGAATCTAAGTCTGCAACTCTGAAGATCAACTCCATTAACTTCTTAAATAGTATTAATTCATTAAAACTCATATCTGCTCACGAATTTGAGCATTTTCTCTCAAATTTTTCACCATTTTCCCCATATTCGCACAGACTGAAAGATGCAACAATGAACCTTTCCAATTTGCACTCGTTTCGGCCCATACCAATTCGGTGTTTGAACCAGAAGATCTAATACCAATCTGTAACATACCCAACCACCCATAGGTTGGCCATGCTACTTCAAAACGCACTTTAAAATTGATTTCAAAATTTTGATAACATTTAATTAATAAAGAAGCATGAAAGACTCACATGCAATAATCAAAATTCATGCTATAGCATAAAATAAATGGACAATATGCCATGCACATAAATAACCAGCAAGCATGCATATTATAAAAACAAATCTCAGAGATAATAATGAATACAAAATGGAAATAAATATACAAGCATAGAAACACATGACAAAGAGAACTTCTCTTAAACAAAATCAATCATCAACTAGTTGCATACCAAGGACGTTCCACCCAACCATAGACATTGTTGTTCCAAGTCTCAACAACATGCCACCCCTGAACCAGGGATATGAATCCACAAGGACAATCCAGGGTGTCACTTAGCTTCCAAAACCAGTCAACACCCAAGCTTTCATAGGTTTCTCAACACACAACAATCCAAAGTACACCAACTCTCTTTTATCCATCCTGCACCACCCAAAGAAAATGAACCCCCTTCATTGCCACGTAGTCCCTCAAGTTGTACACTTCTTTCCAGGGATCCAGTCCATTTGGTTAATATTCTCCATGCTAGGACTCTTAGGATTCGCAGCTATGAATAAAATTTAGTACATACCAATTCATATTTGACATCCAGACATTAATTCATGGTTGGAATACACCAATAATTACTACAGTTGGTTAACAATGGCTCATTTCCTAGCAATTCGTTTTTCCTTCCCAAGACAATATCAAGATTGAACGAGGAATAATGAATGAGTGAAAAGAGTGAATTGAGAGAGAGAATAAAATGATGAGTGTGAACCCACAAACAACTCAAAGATGGGTTTATATATTTTCTTGGAAATCAAGAACAACATGGCCTTCCCCAAGAAACTCATGTAACCATTTCTCTCAATTAAAACAATTATGGGTAAATAGAGTACAATAAAAATACTTAGCCCCTTAATCTCCCTCTCTCGTGGAATCATATCCCCCTATAACTTGTTTCCTTGTACGTCTTACAACCAACATTGTATTTTATTATTAATAATGATCAAGTATTACATTTCCTAGGCACTCTGACCTCTTTTATTTTTTTGGGCGCTCCGTACTTTTATAAAATAAACAAATTCATTATTTAATCTAGGGTCTCAAAACTGAGGTATTACATTGTCTCTCTTGTCTTCTCTCTCTCTCGCAAGCTTTGTGTGATTTTTCTACTAGCTAGGTTCACTATGAAAAATTCACATGGTATTGGAGCTTTGTTGCTAAGAGAAAGCATGTGGGAAGTTTATTTGCAGGTTCAGGATTGAAATATTGTAGCATTTAGAAAGAATGGAATTACCGTCATCAACACTTCTTACACAGCACAATTATTTTGAATGGAAGCCAAAGATTCTTCTTCTTCTCAAAAGAAGAGGCTTATATCAAATAACAATGGCAATAGAAGCATAGTCCGATTCTCCAAAAGAGAAAAATGACTTACTCAACAGACAAGATATGGCTCTTGGACTTATCTGCATGTTTATTTCTCCTAAACTACAGTATCATATAGAGGACTCATCGCTCTCAACTCTAGAAGAATAATGGATTATATTGGAGGTCCTATTTCGAACAAAGGAAGATTTTGAATAAAGGAAGATTGTGAAGAATGCATGTAGGATATTGACAAGACAACGCCAGTAGAAAATCCATCAGAAGAACAAGCCTCTTAGTTTGTAGAGACTTCTTTCAATCTTGTCGCTCTTCTCTTCTCTCTCTCGCAAGATTTATGTGATTTTTCTACTATTTAGGTTCACTTTGAAAACTACACATGAGCATCCAACTTCATATTAGATATCAATGTCTAGTCAACTACCAGGTCAATACCTATAGACTGTTGAATGGAAACATTATAAGGAATAGGAAAGTTGTTAATACCATGGGGATCCTACAAATGGGGATCACCCATCTCAAGAGACCACATGAACGGGTCAACATAATTAACCATTAGAAGTAATAAATGTATTGGATGGAGATTGGCCAACAACATTACATAAAAGATTGAATAATCATTGAAATCAAACCCATTTTTAATATTTAAAAGTAAGTGTTGATTGTTATCATGTAAAACCTAAAGCACAATTTGCAAAGGTGATGTGAATAATTCTTTCACTTAGAACCTTCGAGCCATGGAATAAATGTATAAATTGACCATTGATTCATGACACAACAATTTATTGTAGTTTAATCCAACCAATTACTCCAACACATAATGACAATGTCAAAAGGACCAAGAAACGGTATGACTGATAGGTATGCCTCGAGGATGAACTCAAAAATTTCACAACATCAATGATGTGCCCCGGTTCCTTGGATAGGATGAACTCGAAAATGATTTTATTTATAATTCGTTGAAAGATAAAGCCAAAAAAATATATATCTTTACCTGCAAAAGTTGGGAAAGTTTAATTAAACTGGAATATTCATCAATGCTATGGAATCGTTTCTTTAAGCAATCTACAAATTTTCTGAATTGCATTGATAATGGAAAGGAGTCCCCAAGAAATTGAAATTTGAGTGTTAAAAGTTGTGTTTGTTTAAAAATATATGGAGTTTTCTCTCTCATCATGAAGGTATATGAAGGTTTCATATCTTCTAAAGAATGATGGCTCTTCTAAACATTCCTGCAAGCAGTCCTGGTAATATTCTATATACCAATACAAAATTCCCAAAATATTCCACCAAGAAGCTGTCAGATAGCACAGATGTGTTTCTATGTTGAATAATATAAAAGGTATTACCATAACGTTGTAGTGGGTCTCTGATCCCATAAATGATTTGATGTTCGGCTTTATTACTATAGCGATGATGGATTTCAGTTTAAAATCTCCAAGAATGAAAGCATTTGAATCAGAATTTGTAAGTCAAGCACCTGTCAAGCTATTAGAGTTTACAGGAAATAAAAACATAGAATTTTCTTCCTTATTTTTATATATCGAGTGTCTTTCTCCCTTTATTGGTCAAATCATTGAAAAAGTTAATATTTATGGAGTTGCATCTTTATAATGACCCAGGCATTGTTTAATACGCATAACAGGTTTTAATCGTGTAAGTCTGTCGTTGATTTCTTCCCATTGACATGTAGTGTAATCGAGCTTGAATTTGACTCCTCGACATCAATAAGTTGGTAAAACCAATTTATAGCATAGAATCCTTGTTTTTTCATCATCATAATGGGTCTTACATGTTGTCATAGACTCTTCATGCAAATAACATTATCATGACCACCGAAAAGAAAATTCGGACACTCGCCTCTATGTTGTAGTTGCAGAACTGTAAGACATACCTAATTCCAAGAAACATATGATGAGCATGGAGACCTAAAAAAAACTATGGACATTGGAATGGCACATTATATGTTTAGATCAAACTTTCTAATGGTATATTTAGACGTTGTTTGCTTGTAAATAATTCATGTGCTATGAATGGTAGTTTTGGTTGTTATTGATAGGCATGTTCTCTGAGACATTTTCTTATTCAACGTTGTCTGAAAGGATTATTGGATAATGTTTTTTTTTGTAACCCCCCTTGTCATTTTGAATATCAAATTCATTTATATTGGTTTACTTTTTCTTCCAGTGTTTGTTTCAGTGGTTTTTATTCTAGAAATAAAATTTCTAAAAGATTTTTTACCTTCAATTGAATTTTTGGATCTTGGTTTTCAATGTGAGACATTTTCATGTATACTACAATAGGAATGTCTTAAATAACATGGTCGTAATTAAAATAATATATACCCATCAATAACTTGTCTTGGCTCTAAGAGAATACATAACATGGTCATTTTTTTCGTATATGTCCTGGCTTATAGCTAGGAAACAAATCCCTTGATCTAGTTCATTTATAGTTACATCCTTGATCTTAGTCCATTTTGTAGCTACATGTTTAGTGAGAAGGTCTGGAACTTCCTCCAAATTTTTTCTCCAAGGTCAGGGCATAAAGGTACCAAATTTTTACTCTATGGCCCTCAACCTCCCACCTATTCCTTAGACTAAGGCATTTGACCAATTCATTCAGGCTTCCATGAGTTGGTTTCTTGTGCCCACGCTTTATTGGAAGACATTGAGGTTTTTGAATTTGGGGATGCATCGACATATGTGTAAGGATCGAAAGAGTCATGTATAAATGATTGAAAAAGATTGACGCAGAAAGGTTGGGGGATTTGCACACCTTAAAATCTATTACAGGTATGTGCTACAAAATATAACCTTCAAATTATTTCAAAATTAAGGAAGGCGATGATATTTATCTCAGTGTTTACCTTTGGACACCGCCCATGTTCCAGTGCAACTGTCGGTGCTACACATGGAATATAGCAACATTTTGTGACACCAATATCTATGTAGATTAGTGAGACAAGTGAAATAATTAGAAAAGGATTCATAAACCCACATCACACAAGATCTCTGCATCAACTTCAATGAATGATAGACTCAATCTACAACAACACCAAAACACATAACACTTTCTTCCATAACCCCTCTTTGAAACCGTATCCCCCATATTTTCGTAAGCCTCCTTCTTCAACTCGTCGAAATCCTCTCCTTTTACCATATCTCATAATGTATCTTTATCTACCATGTTGAAACTCTTTGGCACAAAAATCCTCATTCTACAGGTGCACCCTATCGATCGATATTCTCACTTTGACTAACTTACTCGAAGAATCCATTCTTTTTTCCTTTTTCTTTGCTTCAGGAATGTGAATGTCGAAAACACACATATCCTTAAATATAGGAGAAGAATAAACCTTCTTTGAAAATCTATGAGAAGAGGAAAACGTGTAGTAGTCTCGCCTCAGTGAGTTGATTGCACACTGAACTTCTATTTCATTTGGCTTGTTCTCAGGATGAAGCGTCTTATGGTTAGTGATTATGCCAATGTCTATGAGCTTGAGCTTATAGAAATACCAATGTGGCATCACATGAGAAATTTTGAACCATGATCTCCCCATCCTCTTAGAAAATTAATCCAGTACACCAATACAGACTTATGTTGAAGCATGATCTGTCATGCGCAGAGAATTTTTAGATTACTGGAACTGTCAGTCTCATACTTCAGGTGTGGATATCATTTCTCTTATGGATGGACTCAGAAGAGAGCTTATGGATGGACTCAAAAGAGATATGGTTGCAGTGTAATTCAATCCTAGTATTTGTGCATGCAGATCCATGCATCTCGCCATGGGTCTTTTTATCGCTATCACTTTGGAAATAGAACAACGAAGATGGTTATTTGTTGAATTTTTTAGAATTTGCATTTTTAAATCATTTTTTTATGTCTGACAAATACAAAAATAAAAATAAACACACCAGGGCTAATTAAGTCACATCACCTTCACTAAGCCAATAAAAAAATCCAGATATTAAAACTACAGAATATAAAAAATATTTGTATCTTCAAAATAATCAAAATAATAAAGGGTTTTCGCAAATGCTTGGCAATGAGGAAAAGTAGGCAGCGAACTTCATCTAAAACCTGCAAACACACCAAAATGTACCAATTAATACACAAAACACACCAAGTAATAGGTATTTTGAGTTCATGGTGAAAGGTATAGTCCCTGACCATAGGCTGGAAAGGACTAATAAGACCCCAAATGAGAAACTATTCAAAATCATAATGGAAGCCAAGAGTAAGAAATAGTCAAGACTCATGTTGTTTCCAAGATTATATCAGCAAGTTATGTCCCTAGAGTGACAGTGATACTAGATTTGGTATACACAATAGCCAAATCCTTTAATTTGGAGGAAATATTGATTTGGGAAGCTAATATGCTTACCATGATACCCATAGCAACATACTCAATAAGGGAATATTTTAATCTTTCACAAGGTACAAAATTATGGGACAAAGATGTATTTGAAGAAAGGGCCAAAACCCATCCAATACGGTTCTCAGACAAGCTATAGATGTGGACATGGACAAAGTTGAGGTAAGGTTTAGATACCAAAAGACCCAGGTCTAGTTACTTAGAAGAATTTTTGGACAATGACAAAGAGATGTTTGGCCAAGGGAATGGTTGTGTCTATTATCTCATATTACACAACGTGGAAAGTAGATAGAATGGGCATGAACAATTGCAAAGGAGATTCACCACCAACTCAAAAATTTAAAGGATAATACCCAGTCTAATTTTTGCATGTATAATTATTTATTTTTTCTTGTAGCAGTAATGATTCCACCCTTTAATATCAAGAAAGAAAGAAAAAAAAATGAGAAATGAGCATATGCCAATTCCTTTAATTACATGAGGATGTGGGAAAAATACCTTTCCCAATTATACCAAGATGTAGAGGATGATGTGTTGGAATGGTACCAAAGACTGGAAGGAACATAGGATAGTGAAATCTCAAGATTTGAGAAACATCATTGATTATGGATAGAAGCAATTGATGACTAGCTTGAAATGGTGGAATATTACTCATATGTTAGGGTTTGGAGGTTTCATGAACACCTCACAACCCTGCCAAAATAAGTGAGAAGCATAGTAGCACTCAGGGAACAATGCAGGAAAGTCATGATTACAAATAAAAACTTCTCATATAAGAAGCATATAGTT
>SNQJ01S0090587.1:1815-13392 GCA_010110895.2 Picea sitchensis
ACTTTGACAACTTCCCATACAATTTGTTCTCTCTAAGGCATGACAACACTACTCATAAGTGTTCCTCATGTTCTCTTTCATTCTTGGAATAGATGAGGATGTCATCTAGAAAGACTTGTACAAATCGATCTAAGTACTTTCGAAATACATCGTTCATGAGGCTCATGAATACTGTTGGTGCATTGGTCAATCTGAAAGGTACTACGAAAAACTCGTAATGTCCAAACCGAATTCGAAAGGCATTTTTTGGGATATCGCCCTCCTTAATCCTTAACTGATGATACCCTGATCACAAATCCATCTTTGAGAATACCGCTACTCCTTTCATCTGATCGAAGAGGTCATCTATTCATGGCATTGGGTACCTATTTTTCACTGTAGCACGGTTGAGGTCCCTGTAGTCTATACATAGTCGTAAGGATCCATCCTTCTTCTTTACAAAAATTACTGGTGCACCCCAAGGTGAGACAGTGGGCCTTATTATCCCTAAGTCCAGTAAATATTTCAACTGCATTTGCAATTCACAAAGTTTCGACGTTGTCATCCGATATGGAGTCTTGGAAATTGGTTCTGCACCGGGTTTTAGCTCAATAGTAAAATCAAGCTCCCTCTCAGGAGGTAACCCTGGTAACTCGTTCAGAAAACATCCTTAAATTCTGACAATACCGGGTACTGATCCAATGAGGGTCCCTTCCTTTCGTTCATTGCTTCCACTACATATAGTAGACACCCTTGTCTCAAGCATCGCTTAAACTTCATAGTTGAGATAAAGCATAATGACACTTTTCTCCGTACACCCTGGATCTCTACTGGCCTTCCTTCGTCGTCTACACAGAGCACCCTTTTTGTGAAACAATCTATCAAAGCTCGATGAGTTGCTAACCAATCCATTCCTATGATTAGGTCATACGCCTCGAGACCAGTGACATATACCTTCAACCTGGTAGTACACACTCCCAGGTCTACTATATAATTATCAACACTAGGTCCTACTGCTTGTTTTTCCCCCGAAGCCATCTTGAGTTGTTTAAATTCATCATGCTCGTAGGCTACCAACCCACTCTTTCCTAATGCATATGGTGAAATGAAACTATCTGTCACACCATAATCAAATAAAATCTTAACATTGATATGATTTAGCATACCTGATGACTCCACCACCATGGATTGATGCTCGGCCTGGCGATTATTAACCGTTGCGTAAATCTGGTGGCTTCTACTTGATCTTCCCATCATGGATGATTTCAGGGGCTAAATTTCGCTCATGGGATAATTTTCCATGGTTTTTCCAAAAACGAGATTCGCTATTTTAAAAATGATTCGCCCAAATTCTATAGGATAAAATTATTTTACCTTAAAAATCGCCAAAACTTTATAAAAACTATATAAAATCCTTAGAAATTTGAATATTTTTACAAAAATATCGCCAAACATTTATAATTGGCATATGAAGGATTAGTAAGATTAGCCAAGTTCTCTACATTTAAAAATAAATTTCCATCCTTAAAATCATCCCTACTTCCCATTGGGGCCTTTCCTTCTCTATGTGTGAATCTTGATTGTAACTCTGGGCAGTCACGCTGGTAATGGGGTCCTCCACATCCCCAACAAATAACATGGGATTGAATCTGCACATTGTTATGCGACTGTCTCTTAAATGAGTTCCTTCCCCTGAAACCCTTTCCCCTACTAGTTGTTCCCTGAGATGGTCGTGGACCTGTCTGCGTCGTTGGCGATGAACGATATGTTGCACTCCCTGCCATTGAAATCCCTGTGGCTACTGTCCTTGGCATGACTATGTTACCATGAGCGCAGTATGAGAGCTAGTTTGGGCGATGGGGGTGATGGTGCTGGTGGTGTTGGCAGAGCCTGCGACAATGCTCCTCTACCTCGATTCCCTCGAGTCCTAACCATCCTGTATGATTTAACCTGCATCAGCCAAAGTTGTCAGGGTGAGTTCAAGGACGTTTCAAAATTGGTGCTACTTAAACTAGAAACAGGGTTAGGCGTAAGTTTTTCTTTACTTGTCTGTAAATAGACATTACTCTCTTTAGGGGATTGGCTAGGTTAGGGTTAAATCATCTAATCTTTGATTTCTTTGCCTTAGAAAAATATTGACTGCCTCACCTGGTAGCTATGCTAGCACTGTACCCTAGTCGCCACAGTGCATCAAATCCCGTATGTAGTGCTTCCTATCATACGTCCTATTATACCCTAACTATTCCACACAACATGCGTCAAACTCCCGCTACTCTACAAGGACCTTTAACCTTTATAAATATGAATAACTCTATTATAAATATAATTAACCCTTAAGCTCTATGTGTGGAGCGTTAATGTTTGGTCACTCACCAAAGTGCTTGGACTTGGTGTTGGTCGTGGGTTCAAAACCCATGAAGTCAATTAATTTTAATTATCATATTAAGCTTACCATATATTTAGGGATGATTTTAGGGGCTAAATTTCGCTCATGGGATAATTTTCCATGGTTTTTCCAAAAATGAGATTCGCTATTTTAAAAATGATTCACCCAAATTCTATAGGATAAAATTATTTTACCTTAAAAATAGCCAAAATTTTATAAAAATTATATAAAATACTTAGAATTTTGAATATTTTTACAAAAATATTGCCAAACATTTATAGCTGACATATGAAGAATTAGGAAGATTCGCCAAGGTTTCTACATTTTAAAATAAATTTCCATCCTTAAAATCATCCCTGCATATATTATTAAATTTAAACTCATATATCACTAATCTTTTAATTTAATTCAATTTATATTTATATTTAATCTTATCTTTTATTAAATTATTTACTTACCTTAAATTAAATTAAATTAGAACTCATAATTGTTTAAATTGTTTAATTTAAATAATTTAAATTTATGTAATAGTATTAATACTTTTAAATAAATTAATAAAACTTCTTACTTTCAATTCGGCGAGAGTTTAAATTGCTTAATATTTAATGTGAAATGAGGCATTCGCTGGAAGCCTTTAAGGTCGGGCTTCTGGCATGAGGCCCACGTGCCAGATCCATGTCTCTCAGTACCAAAACCCTAAAATATTCCTTAACCCTAACGCTCCTTCACTTCCGCCTCTTCCCTCTGCCGCCTCTCCACTCTACTCTTGGCACTGGTACTAGTCTGGTTTAGTCGTGGCTTTGTGTTATGTATTGGTGTAGGTGCGAGAAGGGGCCAAGAGTTCGAGTCAAGGGTTTAACAGTATGACAGAGGCGGCAGGTGCTTGGCTGTTTTTATTTTGGCATTGAGCTCGTAGACTTTTATTTCAGAAGGGTTTCAACACGACAAGAAGTCCTTTTCTTGAAAGAAAAAATGACCCTTCTGTGATAACTACCGAGAGATGAAGGGCACGTCTGTTTTCATATCCGCCAAAACTTTATAGATAATCGGTGCTTATTTTCTCTGACTAGAAGACTTGTGTTCATTGGAATCGAGCGGGAGAGGACACCGAGTGGCAGTTTTTTAACAGAGTTGCTCAGCTAATCAAGTAGGGTTGTGAAGCAAAGGTATTTATTGAGTCTTCCCGACTTTAGGCATTATGAATTTGTTATTTCACAAGTCAAAGTGGCTGAAAGGCTTTCAACCTGTGCCGAAAATTGTCGTTGAACAGAAAAGGAACACGTGCCGGAAATTTCGAGCATCTGGAAATTAAGGGTTTCCCATGAGCATGAAAGAAAAATGAAATCTACGGGAAACAAGATTCAAACTGGAATATGTACCAAAAACAGAGCTACAAGTTTAGTGGTTCACATTGCCTGATTGGGATTTGAACATCTATAGATGCAGAGCTATGATTGTCCAATGTTTAGTGGTTTTCTTAAGAGGACAGGCTCAACTGAATGTCCTGATTGGGATTTGAACATGTAAAAGTAGACCTATGGTTGTATATTTGTTTCGGTAGAGAGACGTGTTCAGTGTCTTGATCGTTCAGTGGAAGCATATCAAAGGGAATGTTGAAGAAGATTTGCAGAAGAATACGTAGAAACAAACCTACGGTGAAGCAAAGTTTATGGAGTTAAAGAAGTTTAAAGATATGATGCACATGTAAGTTAGCTTTCTTACATTCATTTTGTAATTTGTCCTTTTGTGTAAGTTGAGACAGCTAGTGCTCAAGTTTATATATGCAATTCGGCTGGGAGAAGGAAAGTGCTCTATAGTCGGTGAGAGAAGATGTGTTCTTAATAGTATATCTGTAGTATCTTAGATGCTCAAATGAACCAGGTAAAGAATATATTGTCATTCACAAACTGTCGTCTTTTTAACCATATTAATGTTGGTGGCTCCTTTGATTTTGTATCCTGTTATAGAGGTAAATCAGGGTTAAAATGGATCTATGCTAATTATTAACATATCAATTTCAAATCTAAAACTTGTGAATGGCAATCCATGGTGTATATAGCAGTTTTGTGGTTCGAATCATGAAGAATCTACCCGATGGAACGAACCGCGCCTTTGCTATGTGCAAGCATTTTAGCCTATTAAAGAATTTGGACATGACAAAACCAGGAAAGATATGTGGGATATTGGGTTAAGGAGGCATAGGGATCATGGGTGTCAAGATTGCCAAAGTCTTCTGGTTTCATGAGATGTTCAGAAGCTCGTATGAGAGCAAGAATAAAATAGTTGTCGAAGTCCTCGATGTTGATGAATATATCATTGGCAACGATGCTGAAAATATTCAGGTTGGTCGGTTTAATTCAACGATTTCGTAAAAGAGACAGTTTTAATACCTTCGATCTGCTAGCTATTTGCAGTAAATTTAATATCCCTTGCCGTGCAGGATTCATCATAGTATCGGGTTACATAGTAGACACCATTCAAATTTCCCATCAGCTGGAGGCATATTTTTCCCTCCTAAAGATGAATGGAAAACTCATTGTGCTGGGCATTTTCCCATAGTGCTTCGTTTCTCTTCTATTTTTTTTTTAGTTTATGATCTAATTCTAATGATTTCTCATATATGGATTAAACTTATTAGGATCCAAATCATGGGAACTGGTGGCTGGAATTCGGAGACAGACAATTAGTAGTGTACTGGCCTGCGTTTCTATTCAGCCATCTAGAAGATCATGTGAGCATGGCTCGATGGGGAGGGGAGATTGCAAATACGTGGCCTGAGGGTATGCACACCAGCACATAGATGGGAAGTGGCCATTTTGCAGAACAAGGATTCTCCAAAGCCAATTATTTTTACATATAATATGATTTTTATATATATCTTAGATTTTATCAATAAGGCAACAAAACATAATTCTTCTATAAGTATAACCATAATATTTTATTGTCTTTTCCATTTGCAGGTTAGGTAGAATATGAATGGAACAAATAATGTGTGGGGTCTCCTTTTTTTTTTGCTACACTCACTCTTTTCTTTAGGATTTCTAGGTAGTTTTCATCGTGGGCTTTATAATTTATGGGCTATCTTTGGTTGTTGAAGGGTTGTAAATATAGGGTTTTAGTTGTCATTTTTGGTTAATTCTGGGTAGGTGGTTAGGCCCTTGGCCTAGATTGTGAACTACGGCTCTGATACCATGTGTAGGGACCAAATTAATTTAAGTCTATTAAATCCATAAATTGAAACAAATAAGATTACTTCTACGCAGAAAAACTCAGTAATTTCTTTAATTCAGCATATAAGCATGTTAAATTAATTAATGAACAACAATTTCATAACAAAATAATAATTACTTAACAGAATAATATAAATTACCTCTTCCTGATGCTAATTCCCACATTGATCTGGTTGTCCTTTGTTGAAGTTGAAATTGTGCCAAACACTACCCAAAACCGAGTTTTCCACCCTGCAGCTAGGAGCAACCTATCCGGCTCCCTAGCTCCAGGATACCGTAAGGATATCCTGGCCCCCATGCCCAAAACCCCCAACAACCCGGTGCCCCTTGCTTCTGATTCACCAAAAACCACCAAAAATCAAACTCTTCCCACTAGAAAAATATCCCACAACCCAAAATCATAGACCAATATATCCCCAGAATTCTTCCCCCCAAAATAATGAATCTCCTCCATAAGACTCCTCCCCGTCATATCCCCCTTCTTCGAATCTTCTCCCCCTTCATTAAATTTCTTATCTCCCCCTTTATTATCTTATCCCCTTCATTAATATTTTATCCCTTTCATTAATATCTTATCCCTATATTTAATGTTTCTTCCCCCCCGTATACGTAATTATTTAATAAATTAAATTATTAACCCCTTTAATTCTTTACTCAAATAATTAATGAGTCAATTAATAATTAATTAATCATTGACAGATATGAAAAAGTAAATAATAATAATTAATTAGTTAATATTATTAAGAAATAATTATTGTTTAACTAACATATTAGGACAGTTAGATTATCAAATTAATTATAATTAATAATCCCTATACATCTATTTGAGCAGGGTCGTTACACATCTAGTGCACTGTAAACTATCAAATTGAGATTTCAAGTTGATAAACCAAATATGAAATGAATCCAAGCATCATTTGATATCGTCACAAGAGAGATGAATGTAAATAATCTTGTGACGAATTTGGTATTCTATTGAAGAAAAGCGTTCGTGGATAATTTTATGCCATTAGTATGTAATTTTTTACAAAAATAATGGATCTTGGGGACTACACCATGGTTAAGGAAAGAGGAACGAGGAAAGATGAAGAAGGAACAAAAATTCCACGAGGAATAGACACCGATAACATGGACCTGCGAATGGGGCCAACGTTGAAATTTTTTCAAACAATTTCTGGAAGCACTGAAATTTGTCATGGATAGACTATTGGCATGCATTAACGATATGGGATGATTTTTGGACTCAAATTTGAGTGACACACCCACATTCTTCCATCATCAATTCATCATGGAAACCATAAACCCAATTTTTCATATGTTCTAGTAGATATGTTAATGATTCCAAGTTTCATATTTGTATTTGACTGAAGGTACAACAAGTGTACTACAAAGTATAAAATTGATATTTCAAGTTGATAAACCAAATATGAAATGAATTCAAGCATAATTTGATATCGTTGCAAGAGAGACGAATGTAAACAATCTTGTGACGAATTTGCTATACTCTTCACGAAAAAAGTTCGTCGATAATTTTATGCCATTAGTATGTAATTTTCTACAAAAATAATGGATCTTGGGGACTACACCATGGTCAAGGAAAGAGGAATGAGGAACAATGAAGGAGGAACGAAAATTGCATGAGGACTAGACACCGACAACATGGACCTGCGAATGGGGCCAATGTTGGAATTTTTTAAAACAATTTCTGGAAGCATTGAAGTTTTTCACGGATAGACTATTGGCATGCCTTAATGATTTGGGAGGGTTTCTGGACTCAAATTTGAGTGACGCACTCACTTTCTTCCATCATCAATTCATCATGGAAACCATAAACCCTATTTTTCATATGTTCTAGTAGATATCTTAATGATTCCAAGTTTCATATTTGTATTTGAATGAAGGTCCAGCAAGTGTACTGCAAAGTATCAAATTGAGATTTCAAATTGATAAGCCAAATATGAAATGAATCCAAGCATCATTTGATATCGTCTCAAGAGAGACGAATGTAAATAATCTTGCAATGAATTTGGTATTCTATCGAAGAAAAACGTTCGTCAATAATTTTATGCCATTAATATGTAATTATTTACAAAAATAATGGATCTTGGGGACTACACCTTGGTTAAGGAAAGAGGAGAGAGGAAAGATGAAGAAGAAACGAAAAGTGCACGAGGAATAAACACCGACAACATGGACCTGCGAATGGGGCCAACGTTGAAATTTTTTCAAACAAATTCTGGAAGCACTGAAATTTTTCATGGATAGACTATTGGCATTCCTTAACTATATGGGAGGATTTATGGACTCAAATTTAAGTGACACACCCACTTTCTTCCATCATCAATTCATCATGGAAACCATAAGCCCAATTTTTCATATGTTCTAGTAGATATGTTAATGATTCCAAGTTTCATATGTCTATTTGACTGAAGGTATAGCAAGTGTACTGCAAAGTATCAAATTGATATTTCAAGTTGATAAACCAAATATGAAATGAGTCCAAGCATCATTTGATATCGTTGCAAGAGAGATGAATGTAAATAATCTTGTGACGAATTTGCTATACTATTGACGAAAAAAGTTCGTTGATAATTTTATGCCATTAGTATGTAATTTTCTACAACAATAATGGATCTTGGGGACTACACCATGGTCAAGGAAAGAGGAATGAGGAACAAAGAAGGAGGAACAAAAATTGCACGAGGACTAGACACCGGCAACATGGACCTACGATTGGGGCCAACGTTGGAATTTTTTAAAACAATTTCTGGAAGCATTGAAGTTTTTCATGGATAGAGTATTGGCATGCCTTAATGGTATGGGAGGGTTTCTGGACTCAAATTTGAGTGACACACTCACTTTCTTCCATCATCAATTCATCATGGAAAACATAAACCCTGTTTTTCATATGTTCTAGTAGATATCTTAATGATTCCAAGTTTCATATTTGTATTTGAATGAAGGTCCAACAAGTGTACTGCAAAGTATCAAATTGAGATTTCAAGTTGATAAACAAAATATGAAATGAATCCAAGCATCATTTTATATCGTCACAAGAGAGACGAATGTAAATAATGTTGCGACGAATTTGTTATACTATCGATCAAAAATATTTTCCGATAATTTTATGCCATTAGTATGTAATTTTTTACAAAAATAATGGATCTTGGGGACTACACCATGGTCAAGGATATATGAATGAGAAACGATGAAGGAGGAACGAAAATTGCACGAGGACTAGATACCGACAACATCGACCTGTGAATGGGACCAACGTTGAAATTTTTTCAAACTGTATCTGGAAGCAATGAAGTTTTTCATGGATAGACTATTGGCATGCCTTAATGACATGGGACGGTTTTTGGACTCAAATTTGAGTGACACACCCACATTCTTCCATCATCAATTCATCATGGAAACCATAAACCCTATTTTTCATATGTTCTAGTAGATATGTTAATGATTCCAAGTTTCATATTTGTATTTGACTGAAGGTCCAACTAGTGTACTACAAAGTATCAAATTGAGATTTCAAGTTGATAAACCAAATACGAAATGAATCCAAGCATCATTTGACATCGTCCCAAGAGAGACGAATGTAAATAATCTTGCGATGAATTTGTTATACTATCGACAAAAAGAGTTCGTCGATAATTTTATGCCATTAATATGTAATTTTTTACAAGAATAATGGATATTGGGGATGATGCCATGGTCAAGGAAATTGGAATGAGGAACAGTGAACGAGGAATGAAAATTGCACGAGAAATAGACACTTACAACATTGACCTACGAATGCGGTGAACGATAAAAAAAATTCAAACAGTTTCTAGAAGCACTGAAATTTTTCATGGATAGACTATTACAATGCCTTAAGGATATGGGAGGGTTTCTAGACTCAAATTTGAGTGACACGCCCACTTTCTTCCATCATCAATTCATCATGGAAACCATAAACCCTATTTTCCATATGTTCTAGTAGATATGTTAATGATTCCAAGTTTCATATTTGTATTTGACTGAAGGTCCAGCAAGTGGACTACAAAGTATCAAATCAAGATTTCAAGTTGATAAACCAAATATGAAATGAATCCAATCATCATTTGATATCGTCGCAAGAGTGACGAACGAAAATAATCTTTCAACGAATTTGCTATACTATCGACGAAAAAAGGTCGTCGATAATTTTATGCCATTAATATGTAATTTTTTACAAAATTAATGGATCTTGGGGACTACACCATGGTCAAGGAACTAAGAACTATGAAGGAGGAACAAAAATTGCATGAAGAATAGACACCGACAACATGGACCTACGAATGGGGCCAACGTTGAAATTTTTTCAAACAGTTCCTTGAAGCACTAAAATGTTTCATGGATAAACTATTGACATGGCTTAACGATATGCGAGGGTTTCTAGACTAAAATTTGAGTGACACACCCACTTTCTTCCATCATCAATTCATCATGGAAACCATAAGCCCTATTTTTCATATGTTCTAGTAGATATGTTAATGATTCCAAGTTTCATATTTGTATTTAACTGAAGGTCCATCTAGTGTACTGCAAAGTATCAAATTGATATTTCAAGTTGATAAATCAAATATGAAATGAATCCAAGCATCATTTGATATTGTCGCAAGAGAGACGAATGTAAATAATCTTGCGACGAATTTACTATACTATCGACGAAGAAAGTTCATCGATAATTTTACGCCATTAGTATGTAATTTTTTACTAAAATAATGGATCTTGGGGACTACACCATGTTCAAGGAAATAGGAACGAGGAACGATGAAGGAGGAATGAAAATTGCATGAGGACTGGAGACCGACAACATGGACCTGCGAATGGGGCCAACTTTGAATTTTTTTCAAATAGTTTCTTGAAGCACTGAAATTTGTCATGGATACACTATTGACATGCTTTAACGATATGGGAGGGTTTTTGGACTCAAATTTGAGTGACACACCCACTTTCTTCCATCATCAATTCATCATGGAAACCATAAGCCTTATTTTTCATATGTTATAGTAGATATGTTAGTGATACCAAGTTTCATATTTGTATTTGACTGAAGGTCCAACAAGTGTACAACAAAGTACCAAAATGAGATTTCAATTTGATAAAACAAATATGAAATGAGTCAAAGCATCATTTGATATCGTCGCAAGAGAGGCGAATGTAAATAATCTTGCGGCGAATTTGCTATACTATCGACGAAAAAAGTTCATCGATAATTTTATGCGATTAGTATGTAATTTTTTACAAAAATAATGGATCTTGGGGACTACACCATGGTCAAGGAAATAGAAATGAGGAACGGTGAAGGAGGAACGAAAATTACACGAGGACTAGACACCGACAACATGGAGCTGTGAATGGGGCCAAAGTTGAAATTTTTTCAAACAGTTTCTGGAAGCACTAAAATTTGTCATGGATAGACTATTTGCATTTCTTAACGATATGGGAGGGTTTCTGGACTCAAATTTGAGTGACACACCCACTTTATTCCATCATCAATTCATCATGGAAACCATAAAGCCTATTTTTCATATGTTCTAGTAGATATGTTAATAATTCCAAATTTCATACTTGTATTTGAGTGAAGGTCCAGCAAGTGTACTACAAAGTATCAAATTGAGATTTCAATTTTATAAACCAAATATGAAATGAATACAAGCATGATTTGATATCATCGCAAGAGAGAGGAATGTAAATAATATTGCGACAAATCTGCTATACTATCAACGAAAAAAGTTTGTCGATAATTTTGTGCCACTAGTATGTAATTTTTTACAAGAATAATGGATCTTGAGGACTATTTCATGGTCAAGGAAATAGAAATGAGGAACGATTAATGGGGAATTAAAATTGCATAAGGAATAGACACCGACAACATCGACCTGCGAATGGGGCCAACGTTAAAAATTTTTCAAACAGTTTCTTAAAGCACTGAAATTTTTCATGGATAGACTATTG
>SNQJ01S0090588.1:9118-27071 GCA_010110895.2 Picea sitchensis
ACAACTAATATGTTAAATGTGCACTCCCAGTTTATTAAACAACAAAACATCAAAAACCAATAAATTTAGTTTCCAAAGGTATTGAATGTGATTTTATTACCTCTTGATACCTTTACAAATAATCTTTTGGCAAGCTAGTTGATTCCACAACAATGACCGATTGAGAAGACACATTGATCCTAGCAAAACAATATGCATGCACACACCTTCAAAAAACATTTGATGCCAAAACATTTGAGATAATAATAATAATAATAATAATAATAGTAATAATAATAATAATACTATTCTATTTTTAAAGTCATGACTTGTCTAGACACCAAATTGGTGTATGAGACCCCATTGTTCGTGGGACAAGGGACCCCCTTCATGCATCAATTTGACTGCTAAAGTCTATGAAGGTGTACATACCCTACCCACCCCTACATTAAGAGGTTGGAAATGATAACATTCATTAAGAACTACCATTCTATGACATGCATAGGATATTTATACATTGATCCGGATTGTAAAAGGAATGAAATGGGAAATAGTCAAGTAATGTGACAAAATAGAGTAAATGTGACAAAATCAAATAAGGAAAATAATATGGAAAGAAATAAGGATTTTATTAAATGGAAGAATATTTATAACTATGAGATGAAAGGAGTGATCTCCTTTACAAATGAGAGGCCCATGTATATAGTAATTAGGGGTGATTCATAGGAGTCATGTATTTTCATCATTTAATTTTTATTTTTTTTTCAAATACCATGGGAAAATACCAAGGACTACAAAAACAATGGGTGAATTCCATGGGTAAAAAAAACCACGCACATGGCTTTTCTCCACTTATTATTATGATTTTTATTCCACCAAATACCATGGGTGTTTATTCCCAATGGTAAAAAGAGACAATTACTATGATGATTTGGTGGAAGAGGTCGATGGCCACCAATTTGCATTTGGATTATTCATTCAAATAAATATTTACCATATATAATGAACACAAGTAAAGGCAAAAAATTGTTATCAACAATACAAAAAGCAACTGATACTTTAACATTCAAATCCATCCATATAAAAGGAAGCACTATGAGGATTGAGGCTATCCATGACCAAAAAATGCATATCTTCTAAAGGTTTTAGGCGACCCTTTGGATGGTTAGGGTTACTGTTTTGGAATAGATACTTTAATTGTTTAAATACAAAGTTTAGGGTTAGGATTTTGGAGGTGAGACATGTAACTCTTTTAATATTCTTTAATGAAAATCTACCTTACTAGATTCACAAAGGGCACCATCCTTGTTGGAGGTAAAGTGTACTCTTCCATGGTGATGCTGCCACCATGAATTCCAACCAGATGCCAATGCATTGATGAATGCCAACCACATTGTTGACTCTTAAAAGTTCAACAATGAACACTATGCTTGCAAACAATTTCCAAGCTTTATTATTTAACTATATTAATAATAAAATATTAGGTGGGACCCCCTTGTTAGACTTATGGCGCTATGGTGGATATGTTGCGCTTATATTTTGTTTTCCTATGTGATGGTACCCGAACAATATTATACAATTCACTTGTTTCAAATCATGGTTTAAAAATGTTGTGGTAACATGTGATGGTTGCGTATTAAAAAACGACACTAAATGGCTTTGATGATCTATGACAAAAAATGTTAAGACTTCCCTGTGGATGAAAGAATTATAATCCAGTTTTTGTTTTAATATTGTATTAAACATGGCATTAAATGGTTTAAATGATCTTGATAGAGGATAATAATGGAGATATTTTGAATAAAAGAACTATACTTGAGTTTTAATATTATATTATCATGAAAAAGGATGGGTGCTCTAGACCCTTGCTACTATGGTTATGTGCCTTGTTCAATTTCATATATGATTGCACATTGGGTTATGTTCCTAGATCATTATTATTTAAAGAAATTGTTATTACCAAGGGGTGGCGCACTATGCAAAAGTGATATGGAAATGGATATTTGGTTGATTAATTGTTTAGTGCTATGGTGAATTGGCTTGGATCGTACTTTGAATTGAATTAAGTTGGAAGGGAGAAGCAATGTGAATTTACTGCACGCCACTCAAACTCCCCTCGAGCCCATCACTCTAGTCATTATTGCATTTTGGTTTTGGCTCTGGTAGTTGTTCTTGTTCCGCCTTGTTCGGTCATGAAGGAGATATAAAATCTTGTTTTTTCTCGCATGGGATTTTTCCAAGTATAGGTTTTCTTACTCTCCCATACATGATAGTTACTCTTCCCTTTGAATCAATTTTTGGCTCAGGTTGCTCCCGGTCTGTGTGATTTATAAGTTGTTATGATACTTTTGAACTGTGTATTGGTGTTTTCTTTTTTGGTTTTCCATGATGGTGGTTCTGGACTGTTGTCATTCTTAAAGGAAATGGTCATGGTGCTCTTTCTTTGTGTAGTCCTTCGTATAAAATTGTTGAATAAAATTTACAATGGAGCCTACTCGGTTATGGATTGGGTTTTGGGTCTGGTCTCTCTGTGGAAATTGATTATTATGGTTTGCCAAAGCTATGATATTTCTGAGTACCCGATTTATGGATTGTCATAATAGGTCTCTGTGTTTACGTTTTCCCATGCCATGTTCGTGTCTATGGCTAGTGTACGCACATTTTTTGACCCTATGCTTGGTTACTTGGGAGCAGTTTTGTTGCATTCCTTGTTTGTCAATTTTGGAAGAATTCCGTACCTAATTGTTTATTTGAATCTTGAGCTCAGAGTATTGAATGTTATTTGGTTCAAATGTTATGTTGTTTATATAAAAAAAGACACATGTATGCGAATTGATTGGGGCCCGAATAAGGGTTATAATGACCAGTTGATTGCATTGAACAATGTTGGAATAAATGATGGATTTAAATGGTCGTAAACACTATGTGTGTTTCTGTTGGTTTTAAAGGATTTAAGATTGGAGTTAATGTATGGTCGTGGCTCAAAGGATATTGTGGTTTCTTATAGTGATTGCAATGTTGTTTTCTATGTCTGTCACATAATAATTATATGGATACAATGGATTCTATAATTAAATAATTCCGGGCATATAGATTATTGTTTGGAATCCAATAAGCAATTTGTCAACGAAAGTAACAATTTAAATTGTCATTTTGAAAAGTGAACATTGTTAAACTTTGAAGGTCTAAACAAAGATATGTTTTATTTGCATGTTTTGATTTATTTTCAATTGAACAATATCCATATTATTTCCCTGTCATTCTATCACTTTTCTCTCATTACATTCCCCTCATAATCCCAATTTCATTTATTACATCCTTGTTTTGTGAAATAAATTTTAAAAGAAGAAGTCTCTGCAAAAGAGAAAAAAGGATAACACAACAAGGTTTGATGACTAATATTTTGATACTTTATGAAAAAAAAAATTGTTTGATTAATTGTTGAAAAGTGTTCATGTATTAATCCCATTTCATTATACCACTTTCACTAATTACAATCCCTCCATATGTCCCATGTGCCCTATCACCCCCTGTTCACTTGGTAGTTAATGAATGGTTTATTATATATGGATTTGCATGTACCTCGTGTCAATTCTTGAGAAATTTTTTGATTCATGTAGCAAAGTTTCATGTATGGTTTATTAAGAGCTTCATTACTAGCGAAATTTTGCTACAGGATGAGATTTTTCAGTTGGGGCAGCAATGGCATAAATAATAGAGGCAAGGGAAATTGGAACCAAGGTCCTATTAGGCCTAGATTTTCCATCCATTTTGATGTTGACCCCCAAGAATTGAACCAGTTGTTCCAAGATGGGTTCTTTAACTGGATTGGTCATGGAATAGTGCACCCTTGACCAGAAATACCTCTTTTCCAGCCTCAGAACATCCCTGAAATTCTCATTCCTCCACATGTTTCCTTGCAACCAGAAGCCCCCACAAATGATGGATGTCAAGAGATCGTCAACACAACTGTCTCTCACCATTGTGGCTGGCCAAATATTTCATTACCTCTCCCACCACCTGTCAATCCCAATGTCCATATTTCCTGTGTTGATTCTCTTGTTCAATCTTCACATGCTAGTAAAATACTAAAAACTGATGTTCCCCAACCTGTGCAAGATAAAGGTAAAGCAATGCCCTCCCCTTATTATCCCTCCGATGATTACTCAAAATCCACGTCATCCCGCATGCATTTGAAGGATGAATGTTCCCATGTTATCAACGATATATATCCCTAAGGGTCTAACCAACCACAATCTACTTCTGAGAAATCAAAGGGAAACAACAGTGAAAAAATAAAACTTTCCTCCCAGAGTGGCAAGTATGGTGTCAAAGGGAAAAACTCTCTATGGCCAAGGGTAAACCACAACAGACAGGTATGACTGCAGAAATCAAATCAATTCCAACATATGCTATATAGACTAATGTGCAATAAAAGAAAGAGGCCTACCTTGATCCAACGTTTGATGATGTTCCACTGTTGAGCACTTTGACCCAAAGCTTCATACTTGTGAGAAATTCTCCAAAAACAAGCAAAGCAAGAATATAGTGATGATATAAAAGGGGTTAGCACATCACATAACATAATCCATTAATAAACAATACAAACATGCCCATGGATAATAATCATATGTTTGAAAGATATCGATAGGACGGGAAAGGAGTATTTCTATTAATAATTGATCAGCATAAGTGACAACGTTACATACTTCTATGTTGGCACAGTTCGAAAACAAGAAACCAAGTTCCTTCCAACTAGGTCTCCACCACTTCAATCCTCCACCAAAGACAAGCTCATAGGAAAGAGGCAATGAAGTCCTCTCAACAATAGGGAAAGAGCTTGGGGGTTGAACACTGTGTTCAGATTTGAGGGACAAAGGGATGCAGACTCAATATGAAGTAATTTCTCTGGAGTAACTTTTCTCTCAAAGTTGAATGATTTCTCCTCTTTTCCATAGCTGGAAATTGTGCTCTTATAGATTTCAGAATGCAACTGAAGGGCCAAGTTAGAATGTTTCCAGTATATGGAAGGTGAAGGATCAGATATATTCTATCGTGACATGGAAAACCAAGCTCATTTTTTATTTTCTAGCACAAATACTGATGTACGTGGGTTGTAGTGGAGAAGCCAGTATATACGCATCTTTCATAGTAGATAGGGAGCATATATGTGGAAAAATGTATATTTTTAGCTATGGATTCATCAAAAAGGGATGATAAGTCTGCATAGGGAAATGGAAAAATTCCCTCTGTGCAAGATAGAAATGGTGAGGAAAATCTTTCTATAACAGATGCCCCCTAATGTGTGAGATCAGAGTAGTATTTGTGATGGTCGAAATACATTACAAATAACCCAGAAGTGGAGTGGTAGAGAACCAACTGGATGAACTCAATTTCTCATTACATTATGTACTGACTTTGCATACATGGCTTCCAAGAATACAATGCAGATTCATGTGGAAAGTATACCAAACAAGTGTTCATGGCCATGAATAGGCAAATACACATGCGATTACATGTCAAAATATGTCATAGTCACGAACAAGGCCCAGTGAAACTAGTATCAAAATCAATTTGAAGATATATGTATACCATGGAGTATAATCTGATCTCCCATGATCACTAAAGTCAAATAGGTACCGATCCAATGAAGGGGAAGCAATAGCTCAGGAAAGTTGTGGCCACATAGTGATGTCTTCAAGACTTCTACACTATCCTCCAAAGGTGCAAGTCTACATCATGTGAATAAAGGAGTTGAGGTCGAAAATGATGAGACACATTTGATTATCGGTCATTGAGGTATATCGTTAACAAACATGAGACAACCTACCAATAATGAAAATAAGTATCAAGGCACTGAGTACATTCCTACAAGTGTGAAAAAGGAGTCGATGTCGAACACTTGAGAAATCCATTGATCAAGGAGTCGATGTCGAACACTTGAGAAATCCATTGATCAAGAGACATTGATGTATTCCCATCTCATGTGAATGATGAGGGTCACTAATTGAATGATTGCAAATTCAAGGTACTTCATAAAACTCTGCGGTCCCATATCCGCATAAATGAGTTTGAATTCGATGGAAAGAGACCTACTAAAAGGAGAGCATTGAGGCACTTCATTAGTCGAAGATGAGGAACAAAGCAGGATCTTCATGATTTAGTGGAGATCAGACAAAGAACATGTTCATGAACCAACGACCCTGTGCATCTTTTGCGTGTGTCCAATGCAAGCGGTACATGAAAAGCACCCTCTGAATAGAATCCAATGATGAAAAACTGTTGAAAAAGGTGAGGAAACCACCAATAAGGATAATGGCATCCAAGACATTGCATGAATCCCAAAGCATGAATAGATGTCTTGTCGTCAAACACAAGGGAAACCACCTAGTCAACAACCAATGATGAAATGTTGATTGTTGGGTTCAAGGTGACCTACCAATGATGAAAGTAGGGCTAGGGTGCATGATAAGACCAAAGTATCATGTGATTCTGAGACAAACTAAGGGTATGGCCAACATGCAAAGTCAATATTTCTGAGAAGTGGCCGACACAGGTTGATAGACTTCCTTTGAATAAGAGCATGAGACATATGGTGGACTTTAGCAACATAGACTCAATGATGTGACAATTAGATGCATGAGGCATCCATAATGTTCTCTATAGGGACTGAAAGAGTATCCAGTCGCTAGAGAAAAATCCATAGTGAGATCAACTTCCTAAGGCCAGGCTAAACCCAAAATTATGATGACATAAGGACTCGATAACTTTGTGCTTTGTTCAAAGGCGACACAACTGCTGCCAATTACAATATAGTACTCCCTTCTCGCTCAAATTTTTTTGTTTTTTCATAACAAATGAATGCTATGATACAAAGGAGGGAACGAGTGTCACAAGTAAGTAAAACTAGTTCCAATAGTGGAATGTACCTATGCTCAATGCAAGGAAATGTATGTGAGATATGGACACTTGGGGTGATGTTCCCTCCATGGTATAGGGTGTCAAATTGTGAAGGATATAAACAAGGCTCTGCTTGGTCGAGGATGCAAACTGCTTAGCCAACGATTTATAACACAAAGCGAGAACCAACTAAAAGCTCAATAGAGATAGCGAGGGCATGAGATGAAATCACAACTTAACGCCAAAAAATGTCCTTTTTTATATCTTTTAGTCTACTTGGTGTGAAAAGGGGTAAACTTGTGCCAAAAAAACATCTTTTCGAATCCAATTTACAAGTGTGAAAAAGACAAGTTCACTCGACAATCTTTTCAATTTTTGATAGCGAGTCGGAAAAGAGCTTAACTAAGACTCATGACCTTTCAAATCCAACTTTAACGAGTGTGAAAGGGACAAATCACTCGGTGATATTTTCAGTTTTTAGATGAGTCGGAAAAGAGCTTAACTGAGACTCATTTTTGGGAGTCCGTGGGTAATAAGGCCGCATGTGCATGAATGAGAAATGAGGATCATCATAAAGTCATGTGTTGAATTATAATGGACTCCCAGTCCTAAGGAAAAACTTGGCATGGGCGCAAAATGACAAAGAGGCTCTAACTAGGGTACCCATGTTTGGGAAGTCTCTACCATTTATTAACGATGCTATTAATAGGATATGGAGGGTTATGCATCGCAATAAATGGGTTCGTACCTAAGGCGTAAAAAGAGGTAGTCGAAGGATAATGCAAAATGCACGATGGAGTAGATACCTATCCTATATGCTAGGTTATGAATATACCTGCCCGAGGAGACAAACAACCAACTATGACGTTAAAATCCGCAAGAAAACTGAGTCAAAACTACAAAAACCAGCTTACAACCATTCTTGAATTAGTTTGTTCAGTGAAAAAATAGCATGAAACTATATCAAGTGGGTAAAAATAGCTTATAAATAGTAATAAAATCACAAATTACTGTATCATTTTCATTTTTACCCAAAATAGTGCAATTTGGACTAAAAATACCTCCAAGATTCAAACGACGATTACGGGAGCAATAGGCAACAGAATTACGAACCTTCTGGATCAGGTAACTCTTCATCTCATCCTCTTCAAATTTAGTGGTTTATATTTTCAAATTAGGTTCTATTTTGTTAGTTTTTTAGGGCGCAATTTGGGATTTTCGGTATACATGGGTTTCTCTGAATAGGTCACATGTACGACTAGGTATATGCCCCTGTGTGAACCACAAGGGGTGTATATCAATCCCTACCCACAACTGTGAGCATGTAAAGTTGCGTATATGTACACAAAAGGAAAATAAGAGGGGTTTCTAACTCAAAAGTGATTTGTTTTTTGTAGGATGGTGTTGGAATGGAGAGAGTGAGAGCATGAGGAGGTAGATGCAGCAATGGATCAAGATCCAGTGGCTTAAGAAGCTCTAAAAAGATGTGGTCTGTACAAGTTTTGGGCTCTCAAAGGAATAAGGGCCCAAGTGAGGTTGTTGGAGATGTTGGTGGGCTATTGGGATCCTAATAGCAAGAGATTTATCCTTGATGGACAACTGTTAAGGATCGAATTAGAGGACATCTACTTCTTGACTGAACTTTCATGCCGAGGAGAGGTTGTGGACCTCAAGTCACGCGGGGCAGGGAGTGGGATGAAGTTCGAGGAGTATTTCAAAGCCCACTGTGTTGTAGAGAATCCCATGGTGGGAAGTCAAATCCCCATTCGGGCTATAGGTAACCTCGGCCTGAAGATCATTGTGCTCGTGCTTACCAGGATCATAGGATCAACCTCGTTGCATCAAGCATCGAGACCACTTATGTTTTACGCATTGGAGTCTGCGAGACCCACTGTCTACAATTGGTGTACCTCACTGTTGACCAATATGAAAGGTCAGTTGATAGAGTGCAAGCAGGGGGGTAAGAGAAACTTCGATTTTTACTCTATTCTTTGCAGCTTCTTTTTCGAGTGAGTTCTAGGTCTGGGACCTAGAGTGGATATCCTTTCTAGAGGACCACATGATTCGGCTATGTCACAGTGGATCAAGGTCATGAGATGACAGGGGGGAGGTAGGGTGGTGAAACCCTACAATGATGATTTTTCTTCTGGTGGCAGAGACAAATCATTGCACTGGATGACTATCCCTACATGAGAATAAATTTTAGAGGAGATCCAGATATTCCACTTCCACCAGGAGCCACCTACAGCACCATAGGTAATTTTTTTTTACATATTTCATTTTTTTTGTATTTTTGTATTTAAGAGATTTTTTTTTTTTTTGGATGGTGTTTTAAATATTAACTAGATACTTGTGTGATTGTAGATGTGGGTCTGTGACGTCCAGAGGGATTCATATGACATAGAAAGAGGAATTGGGGAGACAAGTTAGCGGGAGGAGAAGCAGAGAGAGTCCTACAGAACATGCAGGGCAACCTATCTCGTCTGATACAGAGGATTCCTATGGTTCAGGTAGAGGATCTACCTGAAGCCATGCAGCGATAGGTTGTTGGTGTACCTAGATCATGGGTACGACTCTTCCGGCATCTCACAAACACCATGGTTTTCTATCATGACACACATCCGGTGCCAGAGGTCTAGATGTCGTGGTATATGCATACCGGCTGTATATGTATTTTGAGGGTTTTAGCCCCAAATTTTGTAATATAAACACCATATTTTTTGAAATATATAAAGAGGGATCTTCGGCTTTAAACATATCTTACAATGTGTACATTGATTAATGGTTTTATTTACTTTATTATTGTGACAAATTCCAATCTAAAACATAACTAGTGTAGGCATCAGATACATGATTAGAACTTCTAGGAATGTGAAAATATGTAATAAAATCGAATTGTCGTTCTAAAAGATGTACCCATAGGAATCAATGGAGTAATGCAGGATCATGCACACGGTAATGATCGTTCAATTGACATACTACTAACTGAGAATCCAGGAGAACCTCTAGAGAGCGAATACCGTGTGAGATATCATCGCGCAAAAGGGAAAACTCGATAAGCAAGCCAAAGACAAAAAGAAAAGGGGAAAAAGATGTATATACACTAAATTTACATTAGTATAAAAATGGTTTCTCCCAAGCTTAGGGCTCAAGCGTAATACTTTTTCAAGTAGAGCCTATTTCTGGGCTCGGTTAATTTATTCCCTTCTTAATCCTCCAACTCGTAGGCTCCTTTTTTTGGGACCCATCGCACAATATAAGGACTGTCCCACATGGGTTTAAACTTGCCTTCCCCAAGTGGTTCTTTGGATTAGTAATACCAGAGGACCAAGTCACCCTTGGCATACAACTGGGGACAGAGAGACTTGTCGTACTGAACCTTGACACATTTCTTGTTTGCCTCAATAGCCGTAAAGGCGTCTCAATGCTGCTCGTCAAGACTCTCTAGGTGTACAAGACATCACTCTAAATATGAAGTGTCAGGTAGGATCTCGACTTCCAACTTGAGATAAGGGATTTCACATTCAATAGGAAGTATCGACTCCACACCTTGCACTAATTGAAAAGGGGAAAAATCGGTGGTAGTTTTGACCGAGGTTCTGTTTGCCCAAAGCGCGGGATATAACATGATGTGCCAATCGAAATTACTTCGGCTAATAGTTTTTTGCAAGATGGTCTTGAGAGACTTGTTGACAACCTCTACTTTCACATTTTCCTCGGGGTAATAAGGAGATGATTGACCATGTCTAAACCCTAGATTAGATGCTAGTTCTACCATCCTTTCATTCTGAAAGTAACTGCCATGATCAGTGACAATCTCACTTGGGATACTGAACTAGGCGATAATTTAGTTGAACATGAAGAACGCTGTAGTCTTCCCATTGGATTTTACGGTAGGCATGGATTTGACCCACTTGGTAAATTAGTCGACAACCACGATAATGTGTTGATGCCCCCCAGCTGAATTTGGGTTGCAATCGATGAAATATACCCCCCAATTGGTGAAGGGACCGACGGTAATGACTGGGTGAAGGGGGGTTGGGTGCGAGCACATTTTTTGAATGAACACCTAGCAGGAGTGACACTTCTTAACCGCTTCAATGCAATCTTTAAAGATGGTGGGCCATAAATAACTAGCTCGCAGGATTTTTTGGGCTGTAGCAAGCCCAGATAGATGACCACCACAAGCCCCTTTGTGGCAATCATTTAGGACTGACTTCACTTCCTTGTGAGTTAAGAAATGATGTAAGATACTATCTATTCCTCGGGGATAAAAAGTGTCACTGACGATGGTATACTTTTTGGCTTGGTATCTAACACGTTGTCGATCATCTCGCGAGAGATGCTGAGTGAAATTCAAGGTTTGAAGATATAAAATGATTTCTCCATACTGGGGTTGGATGACGAGACAAGGAAAATGTGTTCGTCTGCAAACGAATCGACATGGATAACATCCTCGTCTAATCGTGGAAAATCAGATATTAAATCCACAAAAACTAGTGATTTGTTGGACTTGGCCGAAGAAAAGTCGAGATCAAATTCTTGTAAGATGACGATCCATTTATTATATTTCCCACCTATTATACACCTAGTGAGGACGTATTGAAATAGATTGACATCAACAACCACAGTAGTCTTGCAAAGAAATATATAGTGTCATAAACGTTGGACTGCATGAATGACAACTAAAGATAGCTTTTCAACGTGGGAGTAATTAAGATCAGGGTCGAATAAATTTTGACTGAGATAGTAGATGATGTGCTAATGGAGCTCATCATCCTTTTGAACTAGAACCATACCAATCATCTCTTTAGACGCGACAATATACAACAAGTAATCTCTACTGTAATCAAGAGATTTCAGCAGAGGGGTTGATACCAAGTCTTTCTTTAAAGCGTTGAAAGACTCCTGGGCTCTCTCATCCCAGATAAAAGGAGTGTCTTTCTTCAATAGGTGCATGAAACCCTTAGTGATATTGGCATAATTCACTATAAAATGATGCAAAAAGTTAGCTTTCCCCTGTAAACCTTGAAGTTGTCTAATTGTGTGTGGGGGAGGCAACTAAAGTATTGCCTAAACCTTAAGAGGATCTACCATGATACCAGTATCGGAAACTAAGAATCCTAAGAGACGGCCAGATCTAACACAATAGATGCATTTGTGAGGGTTTAACCTAATTCTATAGTAATGACATATTTCAAAAACCAGTCGAAGGTGTGTAACATGATCCACTCTCTTGCGAGAGTGAGCAGCAAGATCATCTAGGTAAGCTTTGATTATGTGCTTGATATCATGAAAAGAAAAAGTCATGGTGTGTTGGAAGGTCACTATGGCATTTTTTAGGCCGAAAGGCATTTTCCGCTATGAAAAAGTACCCCAAGGACATATAAATTTCGTCTTGTGTTGGTCCTCAAGTTTGATTTGGATTTGGTTATATCTTGAAAATCCATCCATAAAAGAAAATATTTTTCTTCCTGCACACTCATCAAGAATCTGATTAATGAAAGGCATGGGGAAGTTATCTTTAGGACAAGCCTTGTTCAGGTCGCGAAATTCCATACACACACAAATGGTTCCTTGATTTTTATTCATAGGAACGGGGTTGGATACCCATTCGGTCACGGGAACTGGGTAGATGAAACCAACATTAAGTAGCTTCTCCACCTCTGCCTTAATAGCAGGGGCCTTCCTAGGATTAAAAACTCTAAGACGTTGTCGAACAGGTTTAGCATCCGGATAAGTCCTAATCTCATGTTCAAAAATACAAGGGTCAATTCCTGGCATCTCTTCATATGACCAAGAGAATACATCTCGAAACTCTTTGAAGAGGTTGGTGTAGATCAAAATATCTTCTGGCGAACAATATGCATATATATTTACGTTCTCAATCTTTCTAGTGGTATGAGAGATATCGATCGAGACGATAGGAGAAATACTCACCATATTTCCTTCGACATAAATGTCATGCATATCAAGTGGAACTATGGCGTGACCGACTATCTCACTTAAGGTAGACCGAAAATCATCTTGCTCGATTCTTTCAAGACTTGGGAGAAAATAAGATCGATGATGCATATCATCCCAAGGTCTCTTAGAAACATTCATGGTTTCAATGATGGCCTCATTTCAAGGCAAAGTCTCATCTAAGAAATCACTCGAACAAGATAACGAGGTGGCCCATACAGGCCTAAGAATGGGATCCTCCTCATTCGTCTGTGAGGTAACATGATCAGGATCGTCGGAAGAGTCAAGAATGGCTTGATATGCAATCTCTACTGTCGATAGTGGCATAGCCATTCCTGCGTGTGACTAACCTTCGCTCGACGAAGTTGGATAAGGTAGGGTCCATGGATCACTAATATAGGAAGTGTGGAAAGGAATGGACCTCCCTACTGAAGCATGCCTACTAGACATGGCGTAAACGTGGTGAATTAGTGCCAAGAAGTCGAAATTACCCATGAGGGAAGAATACATTCTGACACCAATATTCTCAGTTGGTGGCTGAGAATTTTCGATCACTGGGATCGACGATCCAACAAATGAATTCAAACTAGAGTACGCAAAGAATAACTAGTTGACTGTCACGATCTCCCCCTGACGAGGAAAACAAAGTGTGCGAAAGTGGAACGATATGACAATGACCATAGCATAGGTCCAATTGCGACCTAGTAACAAGTTATAATCTAGAGGTGCATCAACTACCTCAACTTCCATCTCTACCATCTTCCCACCTAACTGGACCGGAAAGGCGGGGAGAATACCATGAGGGTAGAAGGAATGACCGTCAAATGTAGTCAACATGTTCTTCAACTTGGAAAGGGTTGGAGAACCGATAGCTTTCCAACAAACTAGGGACATCACTTAAGCGACAACACCTTCATCAATGACTACTCGTTTGATAGTATACTTAGAATACTCCATGTGGATTTGGAAAGCCACATGGTAGGGTAAGTGAGGCTTCACGTCTGTGACATCAAACTTGATAACTTTTGAGCCACTAGGTTCTAGAGCTCCCAAGGTAGAGAGTAAGGCATTCCTCTGTGATGGACACGTCTAGATTACCTCCAAATCTGACATCGCACAAAGGTTTTGGCCCAGATCCTTCACGATGGAGTAGTTTTGGGTAGCTCTAGCATTAGGGTTGTGGGCAGAGCGCTTGAGTACTCCTTTCAGAATACGAGGCAGTGGCCCTAGTTTCTCAATCTGTAAGTTCATATCTGGGGGGGAGGAGGAGCTTCTAGGCTGGTACTAGCTTTTGAAGAGTTGTAATCTTGAGAGCAAGTGGCTATATCAATTTTTGCGTCGACCATATTGATACAAACATGATCGCCATCTTGTGGTGGTGGGTTTTGACTTCCACCAAGCGCATTTTTGACATTCAAAGAACTCGAGGTTAAGTGTTGGTTGTGTGGGAATGGATTTGTTAGCACATCAGGCAGTAGATTTAAAAGCCTTGCAACCTCCACAAGTTTGGGGCATAAGTGTGTAAGGTGGTCATCGGTACAAAGTTTACAAGGAAACTTCACCTTACGCTTCTATTTCTTTCCCTCTCTAGCATTATCATTTTGTTTCCCATTATTATCTTTGTCCTTGGGTTTGTTATTATTCTTCCCACCCTCACAATTATTTCAGTCTTTTCTTTTGTTCCCATCTGGTTGTTGGTCACCATTTGGGTTCTTCGACGATTGCACAAAATGTACATTCGCCGACTGGATGGGTTTGGAGGATCCAGATGAAGTTGGTCCTCCGACAGAATTCGTTGCTGAGTCTGTGGATTTTACATTGGTGGACCCTACAATGCCATCGACATGAGGTCCGAGATTCTGTCTAGGATCGTGATTTGGCCATGGTGCATTAGGAAGAAGGTGGTATAACATCCCAGACTAAGCATATATCAGATCGAGTTTATGGGCTCTAAAAATAGCTTCTTACTCATTGAATACCCCAGAAGTAGCAACGTCCTTTGAGATAGGAGTGTGAAAATACTTTAGGAACCATTCTAGAAGAAAGGTCAGGGGTATAGGAGTCTTAATCAACCGCCTTTGTCTACACTATTCCTGGATATGGTCCGAGATGTGAGTGTCGGTACCTTGGCGTAAAGTCGACAAAAGTTCAAGGCCAACATTGTAACGGATGGGTAGTTGGAAGTGGTTGAGAAAGGATAACACCAACTAATGTAATGACCCATATGTCCCCCCTAGGTAGCTCAGTGTACCATTGTGACACAACTCGAATGAGAGTGCACTGAAAAAATCATAATCTAATAGAATCATGATTCAGAGAATTTGATGAGCACCAAAGGTGAAAAGTAGTGACGTGATCATCGGGGTCCTTGTCATTCTTACCTTCAAACTTTGGAATGTTTGATGGAAGTTTGGTAGGGACTGGGGGGCATGTGGGATCATGAATCACTGGGTCATTCATTAATTTAGACAAATATGGAAGATTAAGCATGTCCAGAAAGGGGAGACAACGTTGCGACATCTGACCCCATCCTCCCGAGAAAGATTGTGCATTAGGAATTGCATTCCATCTAGGGTTCTGGTAAGGACCAAAACCTTGTCCAAAATTATAAGGCCCACCTTCGGGCTGATTCATAAAAGATGGATTGAGCATCATTCCAGTAGGAATGTTCTGATAAGGGTTATGAAAATTTCCCTCAGTTGGATTAGATCCAAGAAGAGGGTTGTTAAAATTTCCCCCAACTGGATTAGATCCAGGCTGGGGAGTGCCCAAAGTGTAAGACTGACCTCCTCCAGGTGGGAACCTGGAGGATTGAAGTGGATTCGTCATGCCAAAAGTATTGGTCGAAATAGGCACTGAGGGGATAGGGATATAGGGCAGAACTTGTCCGCCAGATGGGTTGTTCCATCCAACCATAGAAGGATTAGACCTGGGGTTAAGAATAGGGGCACTTCCTACATTAGGATTCGCTTGGCGAATATGAGAACCACCAAACGGGAAGGGAGTGTAAGGAGGTGTAGTTCCCCCAATTCCAAAGCTAGTGTTATGGCCAACAGTTGGGATGGAAGTTAAAAACTACAAAGTGAAGTTAGGCATACCATAATAAAATGGACTAGAAGCCATGGGGATGGTCTGAACATTGTAACTCGGTGATTGGCCAAAACCCTCGAAAGGGTTTGAGGCAAGAGATGAAGCATTAACTACAAGCCGAGCCATAGTACCGGTATAAGCCTCCGACATTGCAACTGTAGTGGCTGCAGGTGTCGAAGGGGTGCCATTAACTATAGTGGGATTGGGAGTTGAAGAACTATCAATGTTATGAATACTAGACTCTGTACTCATCCTTGTGGAACCACAAGTTTGAACAGTGGATGTGTGTGTACCACTCTTTATAAATCTATGCCTTTTAGAAGGAAAGAACTCGAAAACTGGTGGTAACTGTAACAACTGACGGGACCTGCGAGGACACTGGTCTGACTCCATGACGACTTATGAATCTCCAACAAATAAACAATATATCCGAAGGCCAACTAGTAGTCAAAGAGAATACCAAAAGTCAAATGACCAATATGCATGCAAATGAGCTAAAGTGGTTGAGTGGCCTCCCTCGCTAAAGAAGGTATGTATCGTCCAAGAGGGACTTGAGACTCCTTGCTAAAGTTTGGAGGTAACAGAATCAGTTATAAGGGCCCTCATAAGATTAACAACCAGTCGGTCAGATCCCCCAGGAGAGGTAATCCTCCATAAAGGTTTTATGTTGTCCAACCCCTATCTGACTCAGGGTACAAGCAGAATAACCCCTGCAAGTAACCTATGAGATACCTAAGTCAAGCAACTAATAAACCACTGTATAATTGATGCAAAGGCGAGAAGTCATTGTTATAGCAAGATTTGCCTCACCATTTCTATCTTGCACAGAGGGCCTTTTTCCATTTCCCTATGTAGACTTATCAACCCCTTTTTGATAAATCCAGAGCCAAAAATATATATTTTTCCACATATATGCTCCCTAACTACTTTGCAATATGCATATACACTTGTTGTCCACTATAGCTCACGTATATTAGGATTTGTGCCAGAAAATACAAAATGAGGTCGGTGCTGGTCACTATAATTGCTTAATTAACTCAAACAATCAAGTGCTACATAAATTGTCAACCCAGGGAAGTCTGTTTATTTCAAATATAACCATGCACTATATATGCTCAATTCCAAAAGCAACTTAGAGTTGTAGTAAAGGAAACTATATTAATCACAATTGCCTTGAATGAACTAAAGTTCTAGCTTGAATTACAGAAAAGCAAACTACTTATTGCAGAGCTTAAAGAGATGATCAATCTAAAGAATCCTGGATTACATTAGAATAACAACTGCAACAGGAAAGAACAACTATTCTGCAACCAGAGAACAAGACCCTATTACCAAGTAGGAACTCCAGTACCTTATTTCTGATTAACACACTTTCATGAAAGCATTAATGCATAGGAGGCTAACTCTATCTAACAGAGAACAGGACCCTTTAATTCCTTCCTTTAAGAAGGAACCTTTAATCCAATATCTGATTAGCACACTTGTGAAAATAACTGAAAGCTAACTAATTCTACAAAGAACATGACCCTTTAATCCCTTCCATTAAGTAGGAACCTTTAGCCCAGTCTCTGATTAGCACACTTGTGAAAATAACTGAAAGCTATCTAATTCTACAGAGAACAGGACCCTTTAATCCCTTCCATTAAGCAAGAACCTTTAGCCTAGTCTCTGATTAGCACACTTGTGAAAATAACTGAAAGCTAACTAATTCTACAGAGAACAGGACCCTTTAATCCCTTCCATTAAGCAGGAACCTTTAGCCCAGTCTCTGATTAGAAAACCTCATAAAATCATCACACAAGATTTCTAATTAAAATGGTTATGAACTTCGTGAAAATAATGTAACATTCACTAAAGCAAAGTTCCTAACAAGACAGAGTTCAGTAGTGTTTCAGCAAAGCAGAATTCATTAAAAGTAGTGTTTCAGCAAGACAAAAGTTAATCAAGGCATAAACATAAATTACACTAACACACTATAAAACTAACGGGTGAATCTTGTGAAGAAGGTGGGCCCTCCCTT
>SNQJ01S0090589.1:0-32934 GCA_010110895.2 Picea sitchensis
CATAGTAGTGGTAACCAGTTTGCAATCTTCCATTCCGACCCTCTTTATCATTTCTCTGATATACTTAGTTTGAGAAATAAAAATTCCTTGGTTTCTTTGATGTATCTAAAGACCCAGAAAAAAGGATAGTTCTCTAAGTAATGACATTTCAAATTCATTATAAATATCCTTTGCAAATTTTTGACTTAAGTTTTCATCATTACTTCCAAAAATAATATCATCAACATAAACTTCAATTAATAAAACAGTATCTTGAGTTACCTTGATGTAGAGGTTGTTGTCTGCACTTCCTTTTTTTAATCTTTCATGTCGTAGATATTTATTCAGTCTAGAGTACCATGCTCTAGGAGCCTGTTTTAGACCATACACTGCCTTCTTCAATTTTCACACATAATATACATTCTCTGACAAATGAAATCATTATGGTTGTTCAATGTAGACTTCTTCTTCAAGTTCCTCGTTTAGAAAAGTTGATTTCACTTCCATATGATACACTTTAATATTCTTGGAGCATGCATAAGATAAAAGATATCAGATTACTTCCATTCTGGTAACTGTGTAATGTGTCTCTTCAAAGTCGATTCCTTCAATGTATGTGTATCCTTTACATACCAATCTAGCTTCGTTCCTTGTAACATGTCCATCTTCATTCAATTTATTTCTGAAAAAACACTTTGTTCGAATCACATTCTTATTCTTTGGTCTTGGAACCAATTCCCAAGTGTCATTCTTATCTATTTGATCCAATTCTTTGTCCATGGCCTTATTCCATAATTCATCCTTGATGGCCTCTTAAAAATTGTTTGGTTCAATCGTAGATAAGAGTGCTAGGTGCATTTGTTCTGGTGAACAGATTCTTCTTCTAGTCTCAACTCTTGCATCTTTGTTTCTGATAATCTGATCTGAATGATGATTCTTCTGTACTCATTTTCTAGCTGTCTTTGGAGGCACTTGCTGAACTTTCTATTCTACTTATGTCTAATCGTATTCGTCTTCCTCTTCTACCTCTTCTTCATTTTTTGCTTATTCTTTGTAAATTTGTTCCACTGATTCATTTTATTCTTCCTTTAATTCTCATCCACCTGTTTCATCAATTGTTACATTGATGCTTTCAACAACTTTGTTCAACCTCATATTGTAACACTTGTATGCTATCCACATGATATTCAAAATTTATCATTCTTCTATCTTCTCTTTTGATGTAGCATTTGCTTCCAAATACTCTGAAGTGCTTCACATTTGCTGGTCTTATTTTCCATAGCTTTTAGGGAGTTTTCTCATTGTAGTTTCTGAGCAATACTCTATTTTGAATGTGATTTTTTGTATGCACTCCATGTCTCCAAAACTATATCTGTCAATTCCATTAACATTTTTTGAGCCATTTCCTATGTAATTATCATCCATTATGATAATTTTCCTTTGTTTCTAAACTACTCTCTGAAGTCCATAATGTTGGACCATTTATCAATATACTATCATGAAGTCTTCACTACTACAATTGATTAATCTATCAAATTGTACTTCCGCTAATTGACTTCTCTGGAGATGTCTACTCAAAATATGCAAGTTTCTCCAAGGATGGTTCTTTGGTCTATCACAGTTATCGCATAGACTTCCCCTGTCTAATATTCATATTACCTGGGAGTCTCTAAGTCGGATGGCTCAGAAAAATTTATTCTCTGATGTGTATTCATCATCATCTTCACTGGTAGATTCCTCATCTCTCTGAGCTCTGACTTCTTTCTTTCTATATGTGGATTCATCTTTCACTACAATGACTGAAAGTACAATCTCTTGAACTTGTTCCTTATTTACATGTCCTTATTTTCTTTCATTTATTTTCCAAACCTTTTTGTATCTGACATCTTTCCTTTTCTCTGTAGAATTTTCTTCATCCCTTTTTATTGTCAATCTTGTGATCTCTGGGTCCTGGTTTTTGTTCACCTGTTCTTCATGTTTTCTTATCCATACTTTATTATATATTATATCAATGTTCTCTTTAATGGAAGTATTGATCATGATTCTACAATCACTAGCTATGTGTCCATAGTTATCACATTTGCAACATTCAATGTTACATGGGGCCACAGGCATTTCCTTCTTGAAAATTTCTGTTATAATCCCTACAATCTGCAACCTTATTGCTAGAAAAACAGGATCACAGAGAAATAAAATAAAACAAATGTGGAAATAAAACATAGAAGATACACAATACAATAGAGACACAGAGATATGTGGCTCACCCAATGTGGGCTACGTCCACCAGAGAAATTTTCAGTTCCTTCCTTTATTATTATCCAGCAAATGAAGGGATACAACCTACAACACACCCACTATAACTTCCTCTTCTTTCTCTCGCAGTCTCCTCTCTCATAATACAATATTCACACTGATACATAGCCATAATACATTTCCCTCATAAAAGAGGGTTTCCTTCTAGGGAAAAAAAACCCGAACATAACTTCTATCGTCACATATGCGAACTTATAATGAACGGTCCAAATTTATAATGAAATTACAATATACATTTACAAGGCAATTTTTCCTTCAAGGGATTCACCCCTGAACTCCCGCTGGGGGGTCACTAGCCCCCAGACCCCACAGAGGGGGTAACCCCCCTCTGCACTCTCCACATGGAGGAGTGTACATTATTCTAGGGTGTAAAGTATTCATGGGGTATAAACATAGATAAAAACAAAGACCTCTGAATTAGGAAGATAATCAGGCTCCACAACCAACAATCTCCCACTAGGAGACTGATCTCAACAACTCCACCATTGTTGTATATGTTGGAATATGAACCTTATTGGACCTGGAAAATTTCTCATCTTCACCTTCATGCTTGAAGACCAATTGAAACTGAGCAGGAACTCAGTTTCTCCCTGGTTACTCCGTTAGTTAACATGTCTGCAAGATTATGGCTAGTGTGTATCTTTTCCAACTTCTAATTTCCATATTCCAAGATGGATCGTATGAAATGATACCTGAGTTGTATATGCTTAGTCTTCGAATGGAATGTTGAGTTCTTTGCAATATGAATGGCACTCTCACTATCACAATACAACCTGTTATTCTCCTGCTTATTTCCTAATCCCTCCATAAAACTTTGTATCCAAATCATATCTTTACTAGCCTTGTAGCAACAACATACTCTACCTTTGTTTTTGAAAGAGAAACAATCTTTTGCAGTTTCAAAATCCAACTTACTTTTGTTCTTTTGGAGTTACTTCACACACACCTATGATTTAATTTTCCTAAGGTTATTCCTTGTTTATTAGTCATAATTAGTCATTATCCAGTCTCCTATATTTTAGGGGAGAATATTCTCTTTCAGTTAACACTTCAGTTTGACTAGTTGAGTTGAGTTTATATGTGTTTCATTGGCTTTGTCACCATGCAACATTGGGATCATCACCAACTCACTACTATTTGTTCGGTCAGTTAACTGAAAACTAGTTAACTAGTCAACTTTCGGTTAGGTGGAAGTTCACTCGAGTAGCTTCCGAGAGATAGCTAGACTAGGTGGAATTTTACTCTTGTAACTATTGGTGTGCGTATTTATCAATCTAGACCACCACTATGGCTCATTAGTTACTCATGTATCTCATATATCTATTGTAAAATTATTCACTCTTTGAGTGTGAAATCTGATTAATATTGAGAATTCTTCCATTCTTCCTATCTTGCTTCTTCTTTCTTAATTTGTCTTTGCAAATGTGTGTATAATTTTGGGACGGAAGAAGGATTGGGACAGGGAGGAAAAATCAAATTTTTTTGCAGGTATCGAAGATTGAAGAACACATAAAGATGGATTGATACGTCGAAATACTTACGCCTCATAACTACTTGAAATGGAAGCTAATTACACTTCATCTTAAATCACGAGAGGCTTATACCAAATAACCAGCATGGCAATGGAAGTAGATCAGATGCTATCATTAAGGAAAAATAACTTTATCAATAGACAAAGATATGGCCATAGGAAGTATGGCCATGTCACATTTTCTCGAAATTTTCCATCAAATTATATAAAGAATCACAAGTTAACTCCAAATGAATTATGGACGTGGAGGTCCTATTTGGGAATAAATAATATTATTGAAGATTTCATGCATGAGGTCGAACAGAGATGGATAGCCAGAAGAGAAGCCATCAAAGATCAAGTCTCTTATTATGAAGAGTCTTCTACAAATGTTTTTCGCAGAAATTAGTATTCCAATAGTGAAGATGATGTCTACTCCATTTCAGATTTATTTTGCTGCAGAAATTCATGTGGAAATATATACTTAGCATGCATCTCAAGAGTCACGTAGACTTACTTTTGCATGCACCATGCATGCATGTCGGGAGAAAAAAAATAAAGAAGCAGCGCACATCGGATGCCATTCGGATACACCGAGAACAATTTGCAAAAACAAATTGGATATTTAATTCTTCTCGGGGGAAAATATCAATTTTCAAAAAAGCTAATTGTCCAAAGTAGATGGGAAAGTGAAGTTATGATCGTTTAAAATCAATAAAAATTTCAACATTTTGAGAAGCAGTTTAATACTTGGTTTTCAAAATTTCATCGAAAAATTATTTGGATTATTCATTACAAGAAGATAAAAGTGGATATGTGTGGAAATATCCAATGATGCATATAATTCATCGAGATCACGTCTGTAGACATCTAAATCTTCAACAAAATCTTCAAAGTATAAACTTACCGCGATTCGCGAGGGAGGTCTTTAGATGAAAGGACATAGTTGTAGCAAGCCCGCCTTTATTCCTGCTCGTTTTATTTTTATGCATTGTAATTTGGGGTGTTTGTTCCCATGAGGTTTTACCTCTTCCCTTGTTTATTTAGATTAGCCATCTTTTGTATTTGGGTACCTAACGCTAAGCCTCATAGTAGGACCCGTGCTTTATTTTCTCCATAGTGATGTTGAGGGGGTGTTGGAGTTACTTCATTATCTAGTCTCCTATATTTTGGGGAGAATATTCCACACGGAGAATATTCTCTTTAGGTTAACTGCCAGTTTGACTAGTTGAGTTGAGTTTGTTTCATTGGAACATGCCATGCAACATTGGGATCATCACCAACTCACTACTCTTTGTTGATCAATTAGCGAAGACTAGTTGACTAGTTAACTTCAATTTAGGTGAGTTCTCCGTGGCTTTACACGAGAGACTAGACTAGGTGGCGGTTTACTCTTATGCTTGTTGGTGTGTCAGTTAATCTAGACCACCACTATGTCTCATTAGTTACTCATGTATCCTATATCTATTGTAAATTATTCACTCTTTGAATTATTGAAATCTGGTTAATGAAATTCTTCCATTCTTTCTATCTTTCTTCTTCTTTCTTAATTTTTCTGCCAGATATTGTGTGTGTATTTTCTAGCTAGATCTATTATGTGTAGGTTCAACACATTTACATGTTCCACCTATAGTAAAACATACCTTGTGGTTCTCCTCATTCTATCTTTATCACACGCCATGCTCCTGAATCAACATATCCTTGGCCAGAATGGTGTATAAACCTCAAAAAGAAACATAATGCATGAGTAGAGTACCTCTCAAATACCTGAGAATCCACTTTACTTCCTCCCAATGTTATTTGCCTAAGATTTTCATATACATGCTCACAACTCCCACTACATGTGCAATATAGGTCTTGTACAAGTATCTGTACATCAAGATATCAATTGTTGATGAATAAGGGACCCAAACATGTATTCTATCTCCTCATGTGTCTTGGGTTACATTTTCATAATTTGAAATGGATCTGGCCAAAGGTGTACTAACCAGGTTTTCATTCTTCATTCTAAACCTCTCAACACCTTCTCTATGTGCTCACCATGAGACAATGTCAATTTGTGATTTTCCTATCTCTTATTATTCTCATACCAAGGATTTCTTTGAGGCACCAAATCCTTCATCTCAAATGAATTAGCTAATTTCTTCTTAAGCACATTTATATCATGCATATTAGACCGGTATGACCATGTCATCTACATACAATAGAAAGATAATATATAGCTTCCATTTTCTTTTTAAAATAAAAACAGTGATGAGAATGGCATCTACTATAACCTTGTTACGTCATTAACCTATCAAAATTCAAATACCACTACCTTGGAGCTTGTTTTAGGCCACATACAAGATATTCTTCAACTTGCATACTAAATTATCCTTCCTTTGACCTCATACCCATATGGTTGATGCATATAAATATCTCCCTCCAAATACCCATGGAGGAAAGTTGTTTACATATAGCTATTTCAAGATGCAAATCTTCTCTTGCCAAAGACTTAAATATTCCTAATTGAAGTCATTTTAACAACAAGAGAAAATATTTCATCAAAGAAACTATACATTTCTTTTGTTAAACTTATTTACAACAAGTCTAGCCTTGTCTTAGCTTTTTCCCTCCATCTTCTTCCTTCAACACAGCCAAGCCATTTATTTTGCAATGCTCTTTTTCCTACAGAAAAATTAACCAATTTTTTCCCAAGTCTGGTTATTTTCCTTGGAATCCATTTCCTCTTTCATGCTTTGCTCCCACATTTTTTTGGTGTCCACCTGCATTTCCTCTTCATAACGATACGGTTCACCCAGAATCAGTCAACAATAAATAATACAATGAAGGAGAGTATGGATTCGGGGGTCTACTTAAATTGGTAGATATTATAACAACACTTTCAAGATTTTGAGGTACATTTTGCTCCTTTTTGTTTGTACATTTTGATTTTTACGGGTACCTTTGGGTTTCTTTTCAATGATATCATCAACCAGCAGTAATTACGGTTTTCTTTTTCTTGTTTCTTTCCTAGAACTAATCTTTCTACATGACCTTCTCATTGAATATCACATCTCTACTCCTAATGATTTTTTAATTTCCTTAATCCCATAGCGATAACCAAAATCATTAACCGCGGTATCAATAAAGGTACACTTCTTTTATTTTTTCCTCAAGCTTTTGTTCTATTTTCTTTATCAATATGGACAAATGATTCACAATAAAGTATTCAAAAAGAATAGTTTTTGTTTTCTGATCATGCCTCCTCTGAGAATTCTACCATCAAAGGAAGCTTGAAGGTCCTATGTTTATTAAGTAAAACAAAATATCTACAACATCGCCCCAAAGCTGGCGGGCAAACCAACATGCAATCTCATACTCCTTGCCTCCATGATTGTCTTGTTCATCCTTTACGACACACCATTTCTTGTGGTGTTCACAGGCCATCTTCTATCTACAAATACCATGGTATGAACAATAATCATCAAACTCCTTGTTGCAATATTCACCTCCATTTATGCGATCTAAGACACTTCAACCTTTTCTGTCTCATTCTCAACTAAAGATTTTCATTTCTTAAAACTATCAAAAGAAACATCAGATTTTTATCAAATGCAATAAACCCAAGTTTTTCTAGTTTCCTCATCCATAAAAGTAACATAATAGCGAGATACACCAAGAGATGATACCTGGTTGGTCCCCATACATCTGTATGCACAAGCTCTAACCTTTCCTCTTCTTTTTCTTTTTTGACTTTGAGAAATTTGACTCTTTTGGTTTTCCATAAACACAATGCTCACATCAATCCAAATCAATTTGTTTAAAATCATTAACAAATTATTTTTGAAGTATCGCATCCCATTCTCATATGTGTCCAAGACTATGATGCCCAGGTGTTGTATCCACTCTAGCCAGAAGCTAAATATATAGAAGAGTTAGTATTACCAATACATAAATACAATGTACCTACCTTCTCTCCTTTTGTTATCAACAATGATCCTTTGGTGACCTTCACACGATCAAAATCTGAATCGAGGGATCAAATTTGCCCAAATTTCAAAGTGCACCGAATGCAAAATGGTGCTATTAAGTCCGTCGTCTTACCTAATTCCGGTATATTCCACTTTCTCAAAGCGGTCAGGTATGGAAGAAGATATCGTGATCACGATTATGAGAGCTAAGCCAGTGAAATTTTGAATCTTGTGTACACATCCCGTACTGTCCAAATGCAGGGACCTGGCAGTCCATACAGCATACGTAGTAGGTCCGTATAGGACCGCGTGGCGAGTCCATCGGCCTTACATGGTAGGTCGCGATGCGGGGACGATGGCGGCGACTCAGGTGACGTATTATTAGAGGCCCGGTTGGCTTTTGGAAATGCGATTGTAGCAATTGAATGTGACACATGTCACCATTGGAAGAGTGACACGTGGCACGGGATGACGTCAGCATCCTACATGTCGGATGACATCAGAAGCATACGTATGGCGATGATGGCGGATGTCGGTTGGTTGATAACTAGCGGTAAGGTGATGACAAAATGTCCAGGTTATGGGGCCGAGATATGGGTATGAGGACCGCGTGTTAATCTGTGAAATGCGATGTCCTTTCTGGTTAATATTTGGTTGGTTAATTAAAATATTGTGTCGGCGGTTTGAACCGGTGACCTCCTCCAAGCAAGCGCCTTTGTATCCAGGCCAATGGGCCACCAGGAATTACTTGTAATGTAAATGGGTTTCAATGTATTTGAAATCGAATGTGGTAATGGTTGAATTAGCGGTCGGGCTGGGCTTAGCCAATAGCAATTACGGCGCACGTTCCAGCACATATGACCAGAGTATATAACTTCAGCATCGTTTTTTGGTTTTGAGCGGTTTAAATGTTTAACGTGGTTGCATTCCGTAAGCGTGGTATAATATATGGCGGGGTTTAAAAATTACACCGTGGTTTTATTAACCATATGACCATTGTATTGCTATATGTGCACGGGTTATAACCCTTTGGCACATGGTGTATGCCATGTTTAAAAATGCACAGGGTTTTCAAATAATTTTAGCCCATGGTTCTATGTTACACCATATGCTCACGATAGGGCTTGAAGTTAGCTATGATTTTAAAACCGTTGGCCTTTATTATAAGCAGCGGGTCATATGACCATCGACCTTGGCCTATAAGCTAGGTTGAAATTTGGGCTAACCATCTACAATTTGGACCATTTTTGCGGAACCGCTCGGTTACCCGGGAACATAGCGCATTTTGGGCGTGTTCTTGGTTCATGCACCGCAGAGGTGCGTTTTGTAGAACTAGTTCCAACAAAGCTTGAAGGAAAAAAAATGGAGGCCTAGCTGTCTTTGCAGCGTTAGGTGCCGTAAAGAGTCCAGCTAAGGGTTTTTGGATGTCTTTGGATCCGGTGGTGTTTTGTTCAAGGCCATTTGAAGACTTTTTCTGCAAGTTTTTTCACCATTCAAGTTTCAGGAAGCTCGAGGGAGTTTCAAGCCCTCATTGATCGAGGGCGTGGTTTGGTGAGCCTATGTTTGTTTTCTGTGATTGAATAATCATTTTGGCTAATTGATATGCTTTCGAACGCATTGGGATAGGTTTCAAAGGAAATTGAGGACTTTTACAGGTGTTCAAAGAAACTTCGAGAATTGCCGTACATGTAGAAGAGGAGGTCATGCCGAGATGAGCCATGATCCGTTTTAGTGAGAGTTCTATTAGTCATTTTGGGTTTTATGTGTTCTGATCTCAATGAATTAGGTATATTTTCCATTGGAGTTGAGAATCGTCTTGAAAATTTTGACTAATTAATACCAGAGAGCCAAGTCCATTATGGAGGCTCAAAGAGATGTAGCCGGAGTGGGGTGGACTCCTTTATCATGTTGTGATTATTCTAAGATTGATGGTTTATTTGCAAGTTGTATTTAACGTGTTTTCATTTTAAAGAACATATTTAACATACAAAGGCAATTCTATACACGCAGGCATTTACAAGAGAAGATACGTGGAGCTTAACACATAGAAGTTTATGGTGCATTGCCACATGGAAGCGAGTCTTGTAAAGTTTATTTTAATGTAGTAGCGGGTGCTTGCATAGCATATGAAATTAAGCCTTATTTTTTGGATCGGGTGGTATCGAGCTGGTTTTGTTTTGCTCATGTGTTTGCCGATGATAGCTTGATAGAGATTTAGCTATTGGTTTTATTGCAAGTTTGTGTTGAAGTTTGATATCTTGCAGGATGGCAGAAGCTTCAAGTGATGGATTCTCCATACGTTTTACATTATCTAAAGCAAGAAATTTAACTTTGAGAGATTTGATGAAGAGATGTGTGAAGAGGCGAGGATAATGGCATTGTTCTTGAAGAGTAGTTGATGGCCATGAAGTAGGAGAAAGAACAGTTTCTTGCAAGGTTTCATGAGATGGAGATTCAACTCCATGAGGCAAAGGAAACCCTTACCAAGGGCCATGCATGAACATAAGGTATGCGGTGTTAGTTTATCTTCTAATTATTCTCAAGATGAATGTTTTGAGGTGGTTTGAAGTCACACAAGAGGGATAGGGTCCAAGTTGTTGTAAAAAATGGGCTATGAAGGTAAAGGTTTGGACAAGCATGCACAATGCATTGTTGAAGAGAGACCTAGGTGTGTGAAGTCTTGGATATGAGCGAAGATGGAACAAATTCAAAGTCGAGGGAACAAGGGGAAAAGTTCGAGTATAAGCTTTGTTTGAATTACCTCTGAGAGGCTTTAAAGGGAGTGAAAGTTCAAAGAACTTTTGTTGAAAGTTCAATCCCTCCAACTATACAAGGCTTGTGTTCAGATGAATGGGGAGTGTGTGAAACGAAAGAGTTGTGGCAGTGATGAGGACAAGAACATTGTTGATGGTCTTCAAAGGAGAGCTTGTAACTCTTGAAATTCACCTCCTCAAAGAGGCGATAAAGGTGAATGTTCAAAGGTATAATTCTACTTATCATTCAGTTGCATTTGATTATGTTAAGCATGATAAATTTGGAAGGAAATAATCCTTGTACATATTGTGGTTTATTATAACCATCATGTTTCAAAGTGTTGGAAAGATTGGCCAATTCGGGGAAACTTTCCAAGCAAAGGCAATATGAAGAGAGAATGCAAAAGATTTCCACTCATTGTCGAGCGGGGTCATCTCATTGACCAATGTTGGACGTGCATCCAACCACTCATCCACAGCACAGGAAGAAGATTTGGATAAGGAGATTGGCAAGAATGGAAGTGGATATTCCATCATCGTTGTGAGTCAAGATGATTCACAAAGAGGCCGATGTTGTGAAGAAGTCCATGGATTGAGTTGGCTTGGAAAGAAATGGTTGAATTTCTTGAGCAAATGAAGATTTGCATTTTTCTATTGTAAATGCACTTTTCAGTGTTATGTGTGCATTTACTGGAAGCATGATAAGTTGCAGCCATTAATTTTTTTCATTTCATCTTATGTACCCACATGTTTTGGGTTTGTACTTATGTTTGTCTTGGAAGGAGAGTTGAAGAGTCATGAACATGCATTTGTTTTATGTATGTGTAGAAGTGAACGCCTGGTGATGGTTCATCATGAGTGATTGATGATTGTTACATGATTATGTATCATGTTTATTGACTCTGTCATTTTGGAAGGTTGATGTTTCAATGAGTCTCGGCTGGTGTTGATGATTTTCGGTGAACTATGTTGTGTCGATGGTGTTGTTCGACTTGTGTTTAGATGATGGTGTTTTGACTTGAAAGTTGATTTTGAAAGCGCCATGTACTTTGATAAAGTAAGAGATGCGACAGTTTGTTTGAATAACCAAAAAGGAAAACTTTTGTTGGCATCATTTTTTTCAATCTTATATGATTTGTTTTCAAGATTGATGGTTTTGTTGACTTGTGACAAGATGTCGCGGGGAAGTTTTTTGCAGCCATTGTAGAACGGATTATGTTGATGCCAAAGAGTTAGAAAGAGGGACTTAATTCTCAGTGGAAAGGTTGGAATTCTTCCAAGCACAAAGATAATATTGGGTTAGCAGCAGCCAGAGGACAATGGTTGAGAGGCATAGCCAGTTGCAGTGCAAGGAATGTCAAGGTATTCAGGTGATTGTCAAAAGATTTTGATATAACTTGGCAGATAGATAGCTTTTGTGGGTCAAAGACTTCGATTGGGAAGGTGTGATCAAAATTTGATCCAGGGATCAAATTTTGCCCAAATTTCAAAGTGCTCGAATCGCGACGAAAGCGATACCGTGCGTCTGTTTGGTCTTCTAATAATTCCGACGGTATATTACTTTCTCAAACGGTCGTGTGGAGAAGATATCCGCGATCGTTAGTCGAGGCAAACAGAAAAATTTTAGATGTTGTTGACACATCCGTGCAGTCCGTGCCGGACTTAGCGTGGTAATTAAAGATGCGACATCACATGGCGAATGCATGCGGGGATGCGTGGCGACTCCGGTGTTGACGCGGTGTCGGCCGGTTAACTTTTGGCGTCTGATTTGACCAGTGGGTGACACGTGTCACCATTGGAAGAGTGACACGTGGCGCAGGGATGTGTCGGCATCCTAGGTGTCCGGATGACATCAGCGGCATGCATGGCGATGGCCGTGGTCGGTTGGTTGATAGGCGACCAAGTAGGTGATGACGCGTGTCGGTTATGTTGCGAATGGTATGAACCGTGGCCCAATCCATGAAATACATCACTGGATTTATTGGTTGTTTGGTTGGTTAATTAAAAATATTGTGTCGACCAGATTCGAACCAGCGACCTCCTCCACACTTAGCGCCTTCGCAATGGGTCTCCGACAAACAAGCCACCGGGAATGACTTGTAATGTAAATGGGTTTCAATTTATTTGAAATGAATGTGGTAATAGTTCGAGGTCAGCGACGGGCGAGGAGCTTATTGACCTTGGTGTACCGTTCTTTATATGACCACCGTATAACTTTGAACGCACATTTGTGTTGGTTTGAATGGTTTAAATGTTTGACCCGTGGTTACATTCCACGTAACCGTGGTATAATATATGGCGCGGGGTTTAAAAATTACACCCGCGGTTTTATTAACCATATGACCATTGTATTGTTATATGCGCACGGATTATAACACTTTGGCACATGGTTTATGCCATGTTTAAAAATGTGTGGGGTTTTCAAATAATTTTAGCCCATGGTTCTATGTTACACCATACGCCCACGACCGGAGTAGAAGTTGGCACGGTTTTAAAACCATTGGCCCTTTTTATTATAGCACGAGGTCATATGACCATGTGACCTTGGCCTAAAGGCGGTTGAAATTTGAGTTGCCTAACCAATCTCTGATTTGGACCATTTTGGAACCATTTCGGTGCAAGGTTTTTAATGTGCATTTTTGAGGAGTGTGTTCTTGGTTCATGCACTCAGAGGTGCGTTTTGTAGAACCGGTTCAGCAAAGTTGAAGGAGGAAAATGGAGGCACAACTTCTTCATCTTTTGGCCGATTGAGGTGCGTAAAAGCCCAGCTAGGGTTTTTGGACGTGTTGAATCCATTGGTGTTGTTTTCAAGGCCATTTGAAGACTTCTTCTACAATTTTTTCACCATTCAAGTTTCAGGAAGCTCTAGGGAGTTTCAAGCCCTCGTTGATTGAGGACGTGGTTTGGTGAGCCTATATTTGGTACTACGTGATTGAATAATCATTTTGGCTAATTGATATTCTCTGAACACATTGGGACATGTTTGAGAGAATGTTGAGACTTTCTGGTGTTTTTGAAAGAGAATCTCGGGGAAGCTTATGGCCACATGTAGAAGAGGTCATGCGGGGATGAGCCATGATCCGTTTTCAGAGTTCTATTAGTCATTTGGGGTTTTTATGTGTTTTAATCTCCAATGGTACAGTCTGTTTTCCATTGGGTTGAGGCAGCTTGTAAAATAAATATTGACTAATTAATCCCAGAGAGAGCCAAGTCCATTATGGAGCTCAAGGAGATGTAGCTTGGGGGGTGAATCCCTTTATCATGTTGTGATTGATTACGAGTTTGATAGTTTATTTGCTGCAAGTTATGTTGTTTATTGTTTTCATTTAAAGCGTTAACCATATAAAAGAGCAATTCCTCACACATAGGCATTTACAAGAAGATACATGAACTTAACATAAGTTTATCGTGCATATTTATACACATGAAGCAAGGTCCTGTAAATTTATTTTATTGTAGCGAGGTGCTTGCATGGCATAGCCTGAAGTCGACCTTCTATTTTTAGATCAACACCTTATCTATAAATATGGATATACAACCTTCACTTTCCAACTACTGTTGAAATTATATTTTTCTTTAGATGGAACATGTTACCTCTTTCAACAACCATTGGTTTTCATTAGTTTCCTTTATTTTTACCTTTCCCATTTCAACAATTTTGCATGGTGCATCATCACCTAAATGAACCTGTCCAAAATCACCTTAGACGCAATCTATAAAATGTTTCCTATGGAGTTATTGGCATGAAGTAAGAGCCCCTGAATCTACTACCAAGGCTCATAAATGTTATCTACGAGAATGAATCAAAGCATCTTGTAACACATCACCTATTATGCATTTGTTTCACGATTTTCTCTTATTGTCCATCTCTTTGTTTCTTTGGAGTTTTGTAGTCTTTCTTCAAATGTTCTTTCTTTCCACAATTTTAGCACTCTATATTTCCAAATATGGTTTTGGATCTTCCCTTCCAATAATTCCATGGTTCCACAGTCCTTTCCTCTATCCTTTGAGTCTTCCCCTGTTCTCAATGTTTAACACATTACACGATGTCTCACCTATGCTTTTCATAGCATTTCCTCACTACTTGATAACCCAAACAACATCATCAAATTTTAAAGAGTTTTAACCCGAGGAGGCGAGTTACTTACAACCATGACCAAGCCATTACATATTTAAGCCGTGATCCTTAGGATTAGAATATCCACGACCTCATCATCAAAGTACACTTTTACAAAATTTAGTTGATTAGAAACCATATTAAATTCATTTAAATGATCTGCAATAGACCCGCAACAGGGCATATTCATGATAAATAATATCTTCATTTAGAAATACCTTATTGGACAACAGGGTTTTTCATCTGGGTTTAGTCAATGCGTCCATAATCTCCTTCATTGTCTTTTCTTTGAAATATTGAAATCCACCACGATGTTGCTTCAAGGCTCAGCCCATTATCATTCCTAACACCTTTCTGTCAGAACCTCCCATTCTTCGTCCTTCATGGTTGTCAAATTCTTTGTTATTCCGCCTAATGGTAGAAATAGATCATTAGGTATAAATAATCTTCCATCGCATCTTCCATAACTAGTAGTCTTGGCCATTAAATTTATTGATCTAAACTTTCCATATTTCATCATTGCTCCCACTCAAATCGGGAACCCTCTTTTCCTACAAGGAGTTACCTTTCTTTTTGATACTAGTTGTTATAAAAACATGATTGTTGAACAATACAATAAAACAAATGTGGAAATAAAACCACCGAAGATACACAATACAATATAGACACATATATAAAAGAGCCTTCACCCGGTCATGAACTCACATTACACCAAATAAATTTCCACTTCCTTTCTTTATTATTATCCCAGGAAATGAAGGGATAGAAACTATAACACACTGCTTGTAACTTCCTCTTCTTTCTCACGGTCTCCTCTCTTGGAATACAATATTCACACTGATACATAGCCTTAATACATTTGCCTCATAAAGGGTTTCCTTCTAGGGAAAAACCTAACATAATTTCTACTGTCATATTTGTGACCTTTTAATGAATGGTCTAGATTTACAATGAAATTACAATATACTTTTATAGAGACAATTTTCCTTTGGGAGTTCGGCTTGCCCAGGACCCCACAGGAGGGGTAGCTTATCTGCACTCCACAGGTGGAGGTGTTCATTCTTATGGTGTAAAAGTATTATGGGGTATAAATGATTGAAAACAAGGAATCTCTTAATCGGAAGATAATCAGGCTCCACAACCAACACTTATGTCCAAAATTGGTATAATAAAAACAATGAACATAAAATAAATTTTCATGCAGGTGAAGGATCTTCTTTGTGGCATTAGTACTTCTAAATTTCTACCTTGACTGATCATGATCATGATTGAAGAAGCTTCATTTTGGCTTGAATGTGGATGGTATTTTTGAAGATGTACCATATTAGTTTTCTTAGATTTTGGTTGACCATGATTCCTTCCTTTGATTATTTATGCATAACTCTTTCTCTTTTATTCACGTTCTTATTTTCTATCAACCTAGATTGATTATCTTCATTATCTACAACTGATATAGATGTTTTTGTCTCTTCAATGTTATTTTTTATCTTATTGATTTTATTTCTCAATGTGACTTCTTCTTCAAACTCTCAACCTCTTCTTCTTTCTTTTAATATTTGAGACTTCATGACTTCTTTGTTCTCTTCGCTTCTCCAAGATGAATTTTTAATGTGATTGGTATTCTTCAAAATTACTTTCTCTTCTTGACCAAACTCTTACTCAAGCTTGTTTATATCATTAGTTCTTTCCTTGAGATGTTTTTTCAATATATTCTCTCTCATTTTGCTTCTTCCTTACCATTGTTGCTATGTGTTGGCTTCCAAATCTTGTTTTTGATCTTTAAGATTTTTCTTTGATCTTTACGGCTTCTTCTAGATGATTTCTTAAGTTCTTGATGACTTGTTGGGCTTCTTAAAAATGTGAGCACTTTCTTTTTTAGGTCAGTTCTTTTCTTAAGTGACTTGTTTTCTTCTCTTTTCTTTTCTTAGTTCATCTAAATCAAGTCAATTCTTCTTCATAATTGTCTTCCTTTTCAATTAGTTTTTTTATCATTTTCCTTAATGGAATTATATTTCAAGATGTTAGTGTTTTTCACAATTGAAAAAACAACATACCTTTGTTGATTATATACTCTTCATCTTTGGATTTGTTTGACAGGTGAACATATATTTCTTCTTGATCTATACATGTATCTTCTTTGTCATTTTGAATCTGCGATGGGTGAAGAATTATATGTCCATGTAACTTATCCCAAAGTTCTTTGGTTAATGAACATTTACCAACCTTTTTCTCTTATCGGATTAGGTAATCCTTCCTGGTAAATCCATTGCTATTTTTATTATTCTTCGAAATTCCTTCTTGGTTGCATCCTTTGCCCTTTTTTGAACTATCCTTATCCTGTAATGGTTGATAGACAAATATAATACCCATGTTCTGTAAAAATACTTCGTCCTTCCACTCCATATCTCATACTTTAAAAGCGTTATGACCATTAAACAATGGTACTCCATTCTCATAATAATCCATGATCTCCTTCCGATCTGGTTAAATTGTTTTTCACGAAAGGACCTGTTTCGATACCAATTGTTGGATTAATGAGGGAGGTTGAATCAGTAATAGATAAATTTGTCGTTTTAACCATAAAATGCAAGTGTTATATCAATGTATCATTATCATCTAATAGTTTCACATTAAAAACAACAATGAAAAAATGAGCAATCGTAAACATACATAGTACACCAGTATTTTTTTTTTACGTGGAAAACCAAATTGGGAGAGAACCACATAATGATTTTTTTGATTTTTCTTATATGTCTTTAGTAGTACATTCAATGGAAGCACCAACCTCCTTTATTTTCCCATTTGCAAGCGGAAGGAGGCTCAACCCTAGTTTTCGAACACAACCTAGGGCTCCAAGTCCCAATTCTATGGATACAACCCGAAGAGGGCTACAACCCCTATGTTCTCTGGCTACAGCGGAAGGTGGCTAAAACCACTTGTCCTTGCCCTTTCCAACCCGCTAATGTAGAGAATATAATTATGGAACCACTATGCAGGAAACCCTCAACCGGGAAACCTTTCATATATTCATTATGTCGAATTTCACCATTCACTATACAATATAGCCTTGTTCGGTTGAGGGTTTTCACAATATAAACTCTATGTACTATGTGAATGAGCCATTGATTAAATTGTATTTTGCATAAGAATCTATATGCATTACTTTTTTTCATAGGTTTAAAAATTACATGTCACACTATCAGCGTGAGGATATGCCAATGCAAAGCTGGCCAACACGTACCGACTGCAACCAGCACCCTTTACTACCTTGCAATCAGCGTACAAAATGAACGTATCAAACAAATACAATGAATGTGACCATAGTTCGACAACATGCATATGTGTGTGCCCTATATATACAAAATCCTATGTATGTACGTGACCTATATCGATATCACGACCTACTGTATGCCTTACGAGCTAGGGTTTTCTTTGCGAAAACTTCTAACCCTTGCAACTTCTTTCACATAGATCATAACTTGTCTTTATTATCTAGAATGTAATTGTACATTGTTCATGCATCCCAATACATAACCTTTACTCAAAGACTCTATATCTCTCTAGTCATGTGCCATACAAGTTTGTGCCAATCATAAACAAGTGTAATCACCTTCACATGATCTAGAAATCAAACCCTTTCTCATATCCATCCTCTCAATGCATCAACCACTTCATAAATACAAGTTCTCAACCATGTAACACAAAACCCTTATCCATATGCCAGAAATACAAGATGTGCCTCAACTCTAACAAAGAGTATCAATGATAAATATTGATTATACCAACACTATATTTTTGTGATTTGACTTATACATAAGATCCCATGCAATCACTAGTATTTCTAGGGAGAATTCTCAAATCTTCATAACTATTTCTCATGCATACATCAAAATCCAACTACTCATAGAAATAGGAACAAACATTTTGAACCAATGGATAGATCACGATGTAACTCATCCAATGTAAACCTTCTTGGGAACTTGCTCTCAGAATCTAGAGACTTGAAATCTTCATCTTCTAAATTTTATATGGATTTAATCTCGTATGCAGCACTAATATACTTCCCAGCCAGCATGTACACACCCTATTGCTGATGGCACCGTACATCTCCAAAACTAAGGTTTTTTTTAGTATTAAGCTATAATTATGAAACTTTCGACGTCAACCCTTCATGCTACCTCCGGACTTTTGCAACTTCAAATGTATCAATGGTACTTGCAATAATCCTTACAAAGGCAATAGATATTCAATATGCTCAAATTGAATTTGAGATGAGAGACCCTTGCCTCTTGTTATACTTTTATTTAGCTTCCTCAGGGGTTACCTTTTAATCATCTTACCCACTTTCCTTATTTTAGGGCTAACCCACTCTTAACCACTTGTCCACTTAACATAACCACTTTCCATAATTAGAAAGTTCTCATTAACTTTATTATTTAAATCATTTATTTTTTTCATCCACTTTGACATATTACACTCATCACTACACTTTATTATTTAAATAATTTCTTCTTTGCAACCTATTGGCACTACGTAATTTCGGAGGTTGTAAGAAGAAAGATAAAGGGCAATACCAAACCACTTTGGAAGGTACAGGATCCTATCCTTCGGCTTAGAGAGAGATATCTCTATAAGTTGGGTTGTTTGAGTTTAGAATGTTATGCTAGTTATGACAATTCAGTGTTTTATTGTTTGTTTGAAATATCTAGATAATTGAATGCTTAATTTTCCACTGGGCTATGGGGTCTATATTTAAAGATGGGGATCGATTGACTTTTTTATAAGGTTTTCTCCATAGAGAAGGGTAGTAAAAATGTTTGGATCTGATTAAATTAAATGAAGTGAATGAGAAGAAAGAGGAAAATTCCGCTAAGTAGAGAGAAGTTAAAATTCTTTTAATTTCAGATGAAAAACATGAAGATCATTGAAAAACTGGAAATAGAGCATCCTGAGATAAATTTTGTTCTTTAACTTTCTTTGAATGATTAGAATTGGAAGCACATGCAATAATTACAGAGAATGAAAAACATTAGACAAAGGGAGAAATCACATCACCAACAATCTGACGAGAATCCTGTGAATAAGCCCTTTTTTATTACTAGTCGATCCTCTTGAAAATTATACAGTAGCTTTTGGATGAAAAAATTAACCATCAATACTTCAAAAAGAGAAGTATTTATACAACTATTTACATTGTATCATGTCATAAATGATTAGGATAGTTTGGAGGAATATCTACACTAACTAAATCTCTAAATACAAAATGTAGGAATTTTGTAGATTTGCTCGGATCTCTGGTGCTGATTTGGTGGAAATGGTTGATGACTTGTCTCTTTGACTTTGGATAATTGTTGCTCCTTGCTTACTAGAAAACAAAAAATCTCTTTACTCAAGTAATGTTCATATCTCTTCCCACCTATTTTTACTTGGGATTGAAATCTTGAGTAATTTTATGTATATTTCATATATCTCTGTGTATTTCGCAAAAGTAGGCTTTGTGATGAAGATGTATTGATTTCATGCTAAATGCTTAAGTCAAACTATAGTGTCTCTAGGATAGCTTTACCAGTGAGTAATGCTTCTTTGTATCCCTACAAACTTTGAATTTTATTTTCCATTGTGTTCAATTTTTGTTTGTAATAAGGCAGAGTGATCAATTTGTCATTCCTACTAAAATAGGTATTCATTTCTTGTTTAGCACCTCAAACTTCTTGAAGAACCTCTGTACACCTATGCCCATCACTTGAGATTTTTTCTTCCAGCTGCAACATTAGGCCTTTCTTGGTCAGAACCTTCTTGGTCTCAAGGATGGTTTCAGTTTTATCCTCAATCTCCGACTCATTTAACTCACATTTTGTTTTGGATTTTAGAAATGTAGTAGAGGATTTGTGGCTCTGTTGGTCTTTCTCCCAATTATTCATAATTTCAATTTTCCCTAGATTTCTCCACTAATTAAAATTGCTGCTCAAAAATGATAATTAATGTGTGGAGGTCGAGATCTCTAACATGGATTTGTTGATATATATCCATGTTTTTCCTTAGCTCTTGGGATGGAGTGTGTTTACCAAAATAATGATCCTCTTTCCCTAATTGTTGTAGTTGTTGACTGATCCTTTGAAACTTATTCATTTTTTCCTAATGAATAGCATGGAACATTGATTTCAATTCCTGTAATTTCTTTACCTCTTCCTGTAATTTTTTGATTTCTTCCCCTTGTATGAACATATCCTCCATAGATTTTACAAGTTATCAGAGGCATATGAGATTTGTACTGGGATTGTTGATGTGATTTCCGCTAGGAGGAGTGTTGTTGGGATGTGATGTGATTTTGCTATGTTTTTTGTATCCCACGTAGGAGGCAGCATTCCAGCAGGGATATTGGCCGGTTAACATTTTTCTCTTTTTCTTTTTATCAGCTTATCCATCTCTACTTCCATTTCCCTTATTTGTGAATTTTGTTCCATGATTAATTTGACATCTCTTCTTTGTGGATTTCAGTCTCACCCACTTATTTGGTATGTGAATCCTTTGTTGCTGGAATATTTAGCTACTTACTAAGATATTCTATATCAACACTCTTTTTCTTTATCAATTCCTTTGTTTCTTTGACATTTGTTGGATCATACCTAATCTTAAGAACCAACTCTTCCAATGATTTTATTTTGTTATCTTTGGAAAAATAAGAAATCTCCTCAAGCTTTAATTGGGACTGGATATTATTCAGGGATGCCTGCAATTTAGAGGCATTCATTGAGTTATTTGTCATATTTGGAAATATCATTTCCCAGTCTATCTATGCATATCCATTTGGTCCACATGATGGACATATTTTATTTCAAACTCAAAACAAAATATTCTTGTAATATTTTGTTGTCTTTGGGTGTGGAAATTGTGCTTGTAAGAATGCAATTTGAATTCTTCCTCTTTCTGTGTCAAAAGCTTATAGCAGTCTGTGTTGAGAAGTAGAGGTATGCATCCAAAATTGAGTGTGGGTGTTATTGTTGAGTAGATCATTCCTTTTCTTGATTTTCTTATATTTGTCAAAAGGTTTGACTCTTTTTGTCGAGTTAGTGTTGTCGAGGCGGTGTTGGATTTATTTGAGAGGCTGGTGATGATGGAGATCCTGTAAACAAACTATCTGACTGGGTTGAATAATGTGGTCCCTCCAAAAATATGGTGGACTGCATTTCTCCCTCCCGCCGGGGAAATATGTTGTGTGACTGATTTTAGCCCTCTTTATGTATACCTAGAAATACTTATCTTATACTTCCATGATTGAAGGAGAAACTTTCTTCCTTGATATTTTCTTTGCTTGCTTTTGGGGTGTATTAGTCTGTGAAGTGGTTACAGAGACAGGATGATCCTCTTGTTCTTGCAATGTGTTTTCCTTCCACTATGTCTAGTTCATGTATCTTTCCACCTCTGTCCTTTGTGTGTGTACATAAGGAGTGCTCTTTTGTTTGGTTCTAAGTTCAGAGATGATACCAAATGGGTCATTTTCCCAAGTGAAACTCAAAATAAACCTCATTTGTTTCAAAAGGCTATCTTCTTCTTCTCTTGTTGATCTATTGTTGCAAATAAAAGGTCCAACCTGAGTTTTGATTTTGAGTTGGGATTTCTTCTTTCTTTTAAAAGTGAATCTCATCACAGATTTACCATTTTCATATATATTCGATTGTAAAAATCCTCCTTGGGAGGTATTTGGTCAATTTGTAAGGAGGCAACTCACACCCATATACCCTTATCTATGTATAGTTTTGGTATAAATACCAATCCCCAGTCTTGGCTTGATAGGATAGGTGTAATACTATCTAATTTATTCATGACCCTTGGCTCTAGCAGCAACAAACAAAAACAAAATTTGGATGAGCAATTGATCTATAGAGAATCCTTAGAGTTGTACTCTATTGAGTTTTTTTCCTCACCAATGAGGTCCATGATATAATTGACTGTGGGATTCCTTCCTTATTTAACTTTTGAAGTGAACAAGGAAACCTATATGATTGATAAAATAGAAACATGTAAACCATAATTGAAGAATATCTCAACATCCCTTCAGTTGGGAATTTGAAGAATTGATCAAGAATCCTATCATCCAGAAATTGACTGAAATTGAACTTAATGGAAACCTTTTCCTCTATAGAAAATATGGGTATAAAACCTAAATAGGCTCATCTACCCATTCATATGAGTAATAACCTAATAGGTAAGAAAGCATGGATATGATCTGGTTGTCTTTGACTTTGAAAATGGAAGAGGGGTAAGGTGGATTCTTCTTGGGTAATTGAGAATCTTCAAGGAGAAAGATCTCAAAGATGCGAATGCTTTAAGGAAAATTTAACTTCTAGTATAAATCATTTAGGGATTCAATAGAGAATGGAGTAGCTAAGTCGTTTCTAGGGATTTGTAACATCACAGTCGATGGCTTTGGAGGTAATTGTGAATAGTATTCACTAGTAGAGGAGGAAATGGCTCTTTGATCAGGTAAGTAAGTGGCTTGGCATTTGATGACAAATTCTAGGAAGTGATGGGTCTGAGGAAACATATACAAGGGAAGATTGGACTCCAGTGTCCAATTTCATTGCTTTGGTCCAGGAAAAACTCTTTCAGCCGAGGTGCAATTCAAAGGAAATTCCAATTCTCACCTCGGCTCTATGACTTTGTAATCCCTATATGCTAGAGGGATGTGGTATAGGTCAATGGGAGCGGGAATCATTGGGTTCTCAGATATGTCAAAAGGTTTAACCTTGGGGGCCATAATTGACAGAATTTATAGTAAAATGATGGTGGAACTGTATTACATGGAGAAAAGATTCTCATGTTGACAATGGGAGTCGGTGGTGGTCAATTTGACAACTTAGTTTAAAGCAGTCTCCATGGTGTCTTTCTCGGGAAATGATGTAACATTATGTAAAATGGGGTTTTAATGTATACAAGAGATACCTGTTATGGTGTGGGGTTGTTACAGGGAGGTTAACGGTCACAGGGAATGTTTTAATTGGATAACGAGTATGTGGAGTGTGATAGATGGCATGTAGTGATAGGATAGCAGTGGGGCGGGGAGAGGTGAGTGGTGTGGGTTTTGGCTTGGCAGTTTGGAGAGTTGGTGGTAAAGTGGGAAATAGGAGAGTGCGAAATGTTGATGAAATTCTACATTATGTGGTACTGACGTAGGGAAAAACCACTTTTCAGACCCCCTCTACTCGATAAAAGGTAGATAGGTCGTGGGGGAGAAAATGGTTGAGGACTATTGATCAGGGAAAAGGTGAATGTCATCGATGGCGATTTGTGCAGATATTAAGCACTACAAGAAAAAACGTCTTGTCCACTTCCGCACTTAGGATAAAAACATGTGACATAAAGCACAAAGCTTTCCTTTTTGAAACTTTACATTATAATTTTATTTCCCTATGCTAAAATAACAAGATTTAATCAACTAAGGGTGTTGTATTTTGAAGTACAAACCCTTTTAATTTTCTTTGAGATAAAAAATCACTTACTAACCTATATTCTAACCTAGGAATCTAACACATTAATCCGTCTTAGAATCTTTGATTAATTATTCCTATAAACTACCTACTTTGGCCAAGATTACACAGTTTGACCAAATTTATTCTCTAACCTATCAACAACAAATTTAAAATGTTTGATCATGATTAGACAGTATGATTCAAATTTATTTTCTTGATGAGGTTTTCTTGTTTTCTCTTTTTTCTTTTTCTTTTCTTTTCTTTTTATACCCTCTTTTCATTTTACTATTTTTTTCTTTTTGGAAATCATTTTACTTGTAGAATGAAATGTTATTTACAATGTAAAATGACTGTAGGAAGAAATTTCAATCACCAAGTGATGATATGAAATATAGGGATATAACAATGAGTCCACTTGGGGATGGTGCTCTCATTGTGAGGTGCCAAGAACATTGTAGACGATTAAGCCTTGAATCATTTCTCCAATACTTTTGCATCTGATTTGTTTTATTGTAGTTGTAAACAAGGTGAAAAATGATCAGGAGCTTAGGTCCTTCTCTTAGGGATCTGACATCACGGTATGAGTCACCCACTCACGGTAAAAGTAAAATGGTATTAACCAATGGCTTGTGACGAGAAATTATTTATTCCAATGAAAATAATGCTTGAACATTCTTCCATTGAAGCCGGTCCTCTGGCAAATGCGCCTAAATCATATCTTTGATCAGAATGCATTTATTCTCGTAATCGCCGTTATGAGTCCTTTCCATAAATTCCTAAAATTTTCAGCTTACTTCTCTTCATTCCTTGAGTACCATTTCAATACTTTGTCTCCAATCTGTAAATCATCATCCCCGGTTCTTCTATCATAGAGATTTTTCTTAATATTTTCCGGATCACTTGAGTTTGGTTGTAAATCTCTTCTCTGGAATGTTGTAGCTGCATGGCCTAATTTATTCTCCTATGGATGTCAATAGGTTCTTCTTGTAATTCCTGCAATAATTTCATGATAGTGACACCTAAAGAAGTGGGAAAAACATCATCCATTCCATAAACCAATTGATATGGGGACATGCCAATTGATCTCTTTATAGTGAGTCTGTTTTTCCATAATCCATTGAACAACCTATTGTGGCATGAATTTTTGTTATCCTGCAATAAATTTTTTGATGATGTTGACTATAATCTTGTTGGAAGACTCTGCTAATCATTCCCTTGAGGTTAATAGGCAGTAGAGTGTCCTAAAGTATTTGATATTTGCTACAAAAATCCATCATCTTCTTTTGATTTGAATGTTGTTCATTTTCAGTAATGATCTTCCCAGGACATCCAAATATTGAAAGAATATTATTTTCTAAAATGTAATGTACAACATCAGTGTCTTGCCTTATAGGTACAACTTCAATCCCACTTGGTGAAATAGTCGGTGATTGCCGGGGATCCATTGTGTTGGCCTAATGATGGTTGATGGATTTCTCTAATGAAATCAAACCCCACTATTGAAAAGGAGTTTCAAGTCATATCAGTTTCAAGGTTAAAGGAGTAGTTTCCTTTTTCATTCAAAAATTTGGCAGTTATGACATGAGGTCACTTTCTTGTGGACATTTGAAAATAAGGTTGGCTAGTAAAAACCAACTCTTAGAATTGTGTTGGCAATGGTATTCTAGTTTAAATATCCACCACAATATCCTTCATGAAACTCCTACAAATATTTATCTGCCTCATCTTTCAATAAGCAGTTTAGTAAAATCCCTCCAACATCCTTCTAATATAAATTGCCATTCAAAATGCAATATTTCATGACTTTGAGTTTAAGAAATCTATCTTTATTTTTGGTTAAACCAGGAGGATCTTGTAGATGATGTGGAACAGTATCAGGAAGTTTAAATGGGGTGGGGTTGAAGAGCATAAGCATGGAGTGGCATGTTGCTGATAAGGCATTAGAGAATTTTGTCCCAGTAAAGGTAGGATATTTATTTGGTTTGGCTAAATCATGGGTTTGTTTTAAATGTGGGTTGAAACGATCCATTACCCATTTTCCATCGAGAATTTGTTTTGAGTCAGAATATCTTTCACCATATAGTTTGGGACATAAGAAATTATGTGTGAATGAAGAATGTATACCTTGAAATCTTTGATTTCCTTTACTAGAGAAAAATATTTCTTTTTCATGATATTATTGTATTTTTAGTACAGCATTTCTCAAGGATTTATTGAAGGAAGCAATAGGTTGTTCATGGCCTTCATTATTCTTCTACAAGAGCCCATTTACCTAATGGTAATGCTTTCGAAGAGGCAAAAAGAAGGGAACGCTGAGGAAATCTTTTGTGAAATCAGGGTTGGTAAGCACATGGGCTTGTGTTAAGGATTTTTTTACTTGATCAAAAGAATGTTTTTCTTCTATGGTGCATTTTATTTTTGTGTGTCTTTTCAAGATGTTTGTTATACTTCTTAGGAGTTCTACCATATTAGGGATAAATCTCCTTAGAAAGTTTATTTTTTCAATATGTGGTGTAATTCTTTTATTTTTCTAGGATGATCTATCATTTGAATGGATTCAATCCTACTGGGATCAATTTTAATTCCATCTTTGGATACAATATGTCTATAGCAGTTTTCTTCTTCTAGGCAGTATTGTTTTCTTTGGATTGAGGGAATTCCAAATTTCTTGCATTTTAAACTCTTCTAAGATTGGAGCAAAATGTTCACTCATCTATTTTTTGGAAAAGATGGTGATATTATCTAGGTATATAACAATGAATCTACCAATTTCATCCACAAAATCAATATCCATTCTCTCTGAAGTAGCCCTAGCATTCATTAAACCAAAAGACCTTTTCACATACATGAAAGTGCCCCAAGGTGTAGTGAATGTTTTCATGATCATCAGGGTGGAATAAAACTTGATTGTAGCTTGAGAAAAACATCTAACAAGAAATTCTCTGAACCTGACTACCTGTAAATATGATCCATTTTGGGTAAGGGTAGTTATCTTTGAGAGAGACTTTATTAAGGTTTATGAAATCCAAAGGCACTGATCATTTCTCCACTCTTTTTCCCTAGTTGGAACTAAATTTGATACCCATTTAGAAAATCTTAATGGGACAATAATCTTAGCATCATACACATGGATGATTTTTAAGGATAAATTTACGGCTCATGGGCTAATTTTCCATGGTTTTTCAAAAACAAGATTCACTATTTTAAAAATGGTCATTAAAATTCTATAGGATAAAATTATTTTACCTTAAATAGCCAAAAATTTTATAAAACTATATAAAATACTTAGGGGTGAATATTTTTACAAAAAATATCACCAAACATTTATAGTTGACATATGAAGGATTAGTAGATTAGCCAAAGGTTTCTACATTTTAAAATAAACTTCCATCCTTAAATCATCCCTGATCATGAAATCTTTTTATTTCCTTTTCAATTAGAGTCATCAACTTTGGGTTAATCCTCCTAAGTTTTTTGTTAAAAGTTTTTTGGTCTTCTTTTATAGGAATTTTTTGTTGTATAATGCTAGTGTCATAAGATTTCCTCTTCATAACTCCATGAAAAAAACATCTATGAATTCTGAATAATTCTATATACTTTTTGTTTTGAGAAGAGTAAATATTTGGAAACCCGGTTTAATTATCTTTGGTTATTTTTCAGTTCTTATGTTGCAATCTTCAACTTCCTTTCTAGTAGGTTCAATTTTAGGCTTTTGGCTAGATCATTAAAATCAAACAACTCCTCTAAAGGAATTAACCCTCTAGGAAAAACATTATCTTTCAATTGAAAAATGTCCAGATCTTCTTATTTTTTATTTATTTCTTCTAAACCTATTTTATCTACATTTTCCCTTTCATCATCAAAATCAACATCTACATTGGAACATTCAAACTCATTTTTTGATTGCAAAATTTTTTTGATTTGTTCCTCATATTCAAAACTTGTCAATACCTGATGTTATCTGGGACATGTGGTCTACTCTTTACTTCAAATGTGTATTGGTGATTAGGATGAAATGGTATCTTACAAGTAGTTTTTGAGGTAGCCATACCATCAACAATAATGTTTTGGTCTCTAGGAATGTCTTGCAAATCATATTCAGTAAAGCAATGTAGAAAATCTAGGACAACATTTATGTAGGATCTCAATCTTTGGGTGTTTAAAAGAGTATTCACCTTTGATATGTTTATTATCAGTTTAGAGTCACCACAAATTGAAATTCTCTTAGCACCAAGCCTCTTTAAAAGTTGTAAACCTATCATTAAGCCTTCATATTCAGCTATATTGTTGGTACATTGAAAATTCAACTTATAGGAATGACCCTCTGAATGATTTGTTATTGAATTTGAGATCCACGGACCTGCCCCTAATCCGTCCTTACTAATAACCCCATCAAAATCTAAGCTCCACAGAGGTTCATTTTGTTTTTCAGTTTCCACCATTATTGTTTCATTTTCTTTAAAAGTTGTTTTGTCTTCTTCAATGTTATAAACATCATTTTCTAAATTGGAAATTTGTTTTCCTATGTCTCCATCATTATACAAGATGAAAGAAACAAGGTCTGAATGAACATAATATAAGGGATAATTATGTGGTTTATCATTTATTGACCATGTATTTCATCAGTGTCTCCCTATTTAATCTCCTCTCTTGACCAAATAATGGGAAAGTAGCATAAGACATGTCCATTTGAAGGGTTCCTTGTAACTTAGCTCCCCATGAGAGAGACAATAACATGCCATATTTAAGAGGTATATCAACAAAAACTATGTCCATTACCAATCTCTTGGCTGGTATTTGTGCTAAAGTGACACACAAATCCTTGTTGAGACCTATGCATTTTACTTTTTCTTGAATCAAAGAATACAAATCTATTAATGGTCTAGTGATACCAAGTCCTAATTTTTCCATGACAACCTTAGCCATTAGGTTGTGTGAAGCACCAAAGTCTAGCATGGCATTGTGAAAAGTTTTGTCATGAATGTTTAAACTCATGTAGAAAGGGGGTACAACTACATTTTCAAGTTTCCCATCAACTTTAGGCCCAAATAATAGTTATGGTTGATCATCGACAATACTTATTGTATATGTACCTGCCTCTATGTTCATGGATTTGATCACTTGTGATATGTAAGCATTATTATTCATTAACTATGTTAGAGGAATGGGTATGTTAATTTTTTCTAATTCACTTTCAAAGTTGAATGATGTTTGAGTTTAATTTTGGTTAGAAAAATCAAGTTTCTCAACAACATTCTTTTGTGAAGTATATTTGGGATGACTGGTAGAGGGAACATCAGTTTGAGATGCTTTTGAGACAAAGTCAAACGTTCTTTTGGTTCGAACTTTTGTGTTCTTTTTAGGGGGAATATCAAGAATTTTCTTGGCTGATGTGTCAATTGTCTTTTTAATATCATAATTTTTCTTAGTAGGATTATCAGTTGACTTCTTATTTATCAAGTTATACTGCCTATGAACTTCTATAATTGCATTTTCAAAAGTTTGTTGATTTGATTCTTTTACTCCTCAATTTCAATTTGTGAGAGGAAAATATTTCGTTCTTCTTGGGTAAGAAAAATAGAATCATTATCATTTATTCTCATTAAATTAATCTGAACATCATCAAGGCCAATTTTTTCTTCCCCTTCTTCAACATAATTTTCTTGAAAAGGAGGCCTAATTTGTTTATCTGGGCCTCTTTGTTCTCTTAGTTCTCTTTGTCTAATTTGGGGTTGATTTCTCTAAAATTACAGGAACATTGGGGACCAAATTGATTTTCTCTGAAAGGAGTCCTATCAACAATATCTAATCTTTCCATCATCATTTCCATGGTTATAACTAAAGAGTCTAGTTTAGCATCAAAAGAAGAGGTAGAAGGTTCTTCTTTTATAGTTACTCTCTTCTATGTTCTTTATCTATCCCTCTTAGCTAACAAGTTTTCTCTACACTCACAACATCTCTCGACATCTCTTCCAAGGTTGTAGAGTTTCTTTCTCTCAATTTATAAGACATGTCAACATCAAAATCATCAGGGAATTTAATCAAAGCTAAACCTTGTGGGGGTTTAATGTTTGTTGGAATTGATTTATAAATATTGTTAAATCTAGTGCAATAATCTTGCACACTTTCCCCATGAGATATTTTAATACTTTCATATTTAGATAAAATTTGGAGAGGATTTTTTTTTACCTCCCACCTGTCAAGAAAATTTCTGTGAAAAGTAGCAATGTCCGTTATGGAAGCAGCATGTAAAGTTCTGAACCACTTTTTGATTTCTCCTGCAAGACTTTGTGCAAGCAGTCTCATTTTGACATCTTCCTCATTTACTTCTTGCAAGTCAAAGAAGTCATCCATTTTGTCAACATGTTGTTGTCTTGGAGTCATAGTTTCAGTGCCATCAAAATGAGGAATCCTAGTTTGATAGTCTTGGGGAATATTGTGTAAAGGATCATCAAAACACCAAGGGATCATATCTTGCTTCCATGGTTGGTTTAGGAGGATGGATAATATATGAGATTGTGGAATATGTAAATGTTATGACAGGTTGGATCATTATCTGTGAGGTTGTTGGAGAGGTAGGAAAATCAGGACTAGTAGATATGGGATGAACCAATTGAGGATTAATAGATGATGTAGAAATGGTGAGGGCAGAAAGTAACAAAATGTTGAATGTAGGATTTATGCAAAGATTGATCAATTTTTTATGCTAGATCTTGTAATTTCTCAAAATTTTGAAGGATTGTTTGATCAAGAACTGATTCAGGAGAGTGTCTTTGAGGTGTATTAGGTTGAAGGATAGCTTGATATAATACTATTTCATCCACAAAATTGTTTGATTTAGTTTAAAGAATAGGCTATGCTCAAATGGTAGATCAAAATGAATATCCTGGATTGTGACAAACTTCTCCGGAAGAGAGGTTTCCCTAGGAGAAGGACTACTACTCCCTTGAATTTCTAATGTACTTATTTTTCTAATCAAAATTTTAGGATTATTTACTACTTTTATAGGTTCAGGATGAGGGTGAGATCTGGTGTGAATTATTTTTGGAGCTAGAACTTAAACTTAAAAACCTACTTAATTATTTTGCAAATTTTTACAACCTCTGAACATTTATATCCTAAGATTTAGATATTTGATTATCCGGAAATAAATTTTTCTTACTAGGGATGATAATTTTAAAAAGTTGGAAAAATTGTTTTTGTCCCTACGTCATAATTAAGCCACTATGTTAGCACTCTTTAATATCAATAGGTTGTAGAAGAAAAGACAGATGTAACTATCAAACCACTTTGGAAGATGGGATCTAACCATGCCAACCAGAGAGGGATCTCTCAATGTTTGATAGTTTGTTTGAAATATCTAGTTGATTGAATGCTTAGTTTTCCATTGGGCTAAGGGGAGTGCAATGCGTAAAGATAGGGATCAGATTCATCTTTTTATAAGTTTTTCTCCACGAGGGTAGGGTAGTAAAATTGTTTGGATATGATTAAATTAAATGAAGTGAATGAGAATAAAAGAGGGGAATTCCACTAAGTAGAAGAGAATGTAAGAAATATTTTACTTACTTTCGGATGAAAAACATAGATCATTGAAAAACCAGAAACAAAGTTTACTAAGATAAATTTTGTTCTTTAACTTTCTTTGAATGATTAGAATTGGAAGCACATGCAGTGATTACAGTGCATAAGAAAACATTAGACAAAGAGAGAAATACATCACCAACGATCTGACACAAGAATCACGTGAATAAGCCTGTTTTATTATTGGTCGATCCTTTGAAAATTTACACAGTAGCTTTTGGATGCAAAAAAAAACCCTCAATAATTTGAAAGAAGTATTTATACAACTATCCTCAATAATTTGAAAAGAGAAGTATTTATACAACTATTTACATCAGATCTTGTCATAAATGATCAGGATATTTTGGAGGAATATCTAAACTAACTAAATCTCTAAATACAAAAATGTAGAAATCTTGTAGATTTGCTTGGATATATGGTGTTGATTTGGTGGAAGTGGTTGATGACTTGTCTCTTTGACTTTGGCTAATTGTTGCTCCTTGCTGACTAGAACACAAAAAATTTCTTTACTCAAGTAATGTGCATAGCTCTTCCCACCTCTTTTTACTTGGGATTGAAATATTGAGTAATTTTCTGTATATTTCATCCATCTTTGTGTATTTGGAAAAAGTAGGCTTTGTGATGAATATATGTTGATTTCATGTTGAATTATTAAGTCAAACTGTAGTGTCTCCAGGAAATCTTTACCAGTGATGCTTCCCTGTATCCCTGCAAACTTTGAATTGTCTTTTTCCATTTTGTTCAATTTCTATTTGTAATCAAGAAGAGTGAACAATTTTTCATTCAGTATTAACAATCTAGGAAGCCCTTTCTTGTGTAACACCTCAAACATACTAAAGAAACTTTGCAAACCTATGTCCATTACTTGATCTTTTTCTTCCAGCAGCAACATTTAGCCATTCCTGGTTAGAACCTTCTTCATCTCAAGGATGGTTTAAGTTATGTCCTCAATCTCCAACTCTTCTAACTCCTATTTGTTTTTGGAGTTTAGAAATTTGATGAGCTCTGTGACCCCTATTGGTCTTTCTCCCAATTCTTCCTTAATGATTTTGATTTCTCCCCTAGATTTATGCACTAATTTATGCTACTAAAAAATGATCTATATGGAGGGCCAGATCTCTGACATGGATTTGTTGATATACATCCATATGTTTTCCTTATCTTGGGATAAGGTATTTTCCATTGCAGTCTCTTTCCCTAATTTTTGTAGTTGTTGACTGAGCCTTTGAGGCTTATGCATTTCTTCCTGATGACTAGC
>SNQJ01S0090590.1:0-16298 GCA_010110895.2 Picea sitchensis
TTTTTTGTTTATAAGTTTTTCTTTTTTCTTTTTTCATGACTTTATCGATTCCTATCTTGCATGATCATGTATAAATCTAATTTGAGCTCATTGTCAATGGTTAGTTGTCCTCTTTTCGAGGGTAACTTATGGGAATATTCTCATAACCATATTGATGATTTCCTTATCTTATGTCAATCTATTGGGGTTTATGATATACATACTTCTTCATATCTTTTTCCACTTTCCCTTCATGGTAAAGTAGGAGACTGGTCTATATGTGTAGTATCTAGTCAATTTTTCACGGGAGAATCAATTTTTGTAAAGTTTCTTATCGACTTTCCTCCTCCGCCTATCTTCCATCACTTTGAATTTCTACTTGAAAGCATTCCTGACCCTCCTCGATGTGACTTTTGCTATGGTCCTCATGAACAATTAACCTATGGATTGTTCTTAAAGGCTAAAAATGAATATCACACCAATCCCTCTCTCTTCATGATGAGTCTGCAGGAGGAAAATCATGCATCTCATAGTGCTATATTCACAGAGGATTGTAGGGATTATTGTCTGATATGCCTACTAATCATACTTTTGAAAATGATTTATTTGATGCCTTCCCCTTTAATGATGACCTTTTTGAAATATATCCTACTCAAGATCAACTTGTGTCTAACGAATTACTCTTCATGGATGAATCCGGCAGGGAAGATTCTCTTGATTTGAATAGTACTATCCCTCATATTTCTCATGACTATTCTGAAGAAGATAAAAGAAGGGATTCAAGAGGACATATAGGTTCATATGTTGGCTCTTCTTTTGAAAATTCCCATAAGAATAATCAAGATTTTACATTGCAAAATTCCTTCACAAACCCATTGTTTCAGTTGAAATAGGTTGAGGAATTCAAAGACGATATACATATCTGCCTTGCATGCATGATTTCTTTTGATAATGATAAATTTAAGGGGATTCCTATGCATTTGAATCCTTTATTTTCTCCCTCGGTGCATGGTAGTTCTTTTCCTGATTGGGAGATCGTAAATGATGACCTTATAATTCTTAAAGATCCCATTAACTCCATCCTCTTCATCAAAACTTCTAACTATCATTATAATGTTATTGATAATGTGCATGTTTCCAATATCAAGCTGAAATCCCATCTTGTTGGTTGGCAGGTACTGCAAGATGATAAACACTTTTTTTGGATCTTGATAGGCCCATTACCCTTGCTACATGTGTTTGTTGGTTGGCAGGGTGATAGACATTCTTTATGCATCATATTTGAATTCATTAATCATCCATCCAAAATAGATTATGCATTTATCTATGAAAAATGTCATCCTACCTGACTCCAATAATGTTTTCCCCTTCCTTTGTACATATATAATAAATTGGGTTTTTAGTTTATTTGGTTTGGTCTTTCATTTTTTCTGTTCTATTTATATTGTTTTCTTTTGTTTATTATAAATAATTTTCGGATTAGTTTCGCCACAACGATGTCATTCTGTAAGTATTGTTGCTTAGTAACAATTAAGTTACACAACTATCATGATGTCCTCCTTGTAGACATCACTGAAATTGTTTTATGCTTCTAGTACTGTTGTTAGATAGATCATTTGACTTTCATCCCTACTTTCTACTATCTCTTTCTTCCCTCCATCCTGAGATTCAAAAGAGCATACCAGAAAATTTCTCCTCGAAACAAGAAACGCTTTTATTGTGATCGATCGAATGTTATGCATATAGGGCCAAACCCCTCATACATACCACTTTTCATGAGTTATTCCCAAAATAATGTATCATTATTTCCCTTAAACTGCCTCACTTCCCCTATTGCATAATCATTCTGGTAAATAATTCTTTGATCTACGGTTCACATGGTCTGTAAAACCACACATTTTGAGTTCTTAATCTCTTGGAAATAGATTTCCCTATGGATTCGCCAGTTTGTTGACGCTTGAAAGAGTAATGATGAATAATATGCTCGCAAATGATCGTCAAGTTTTATTATTTAATTATATTAATAATATACTAGTAGGTGGGACCCCCTTTTTTAAATTATGGCACTATGATGGATAAGCAACACTTATATTTTATTTTCCTATGTATTGGTTGCGACACAGTTTTCTACAACTCATTTGCTTCAAATCATGGTTAAAATGTTTATGGTAATATGTGGTGGTTGGGTGATTAAAACATGGAGCTAAATGGTTTTGATGATCTCTCATGAAATATGGTTATGCTTCCTTGTGGATGAAAGAATTATACTCCAGTTTTAATTTTGATATTGTTTATTGTTCATGGAAAAAGTTTGGGTGATCTCGACCCTTGCTACTATTGTTATGCACATTGGTTGAATTGAAATTGGGTTGTATTCCTAGCAAGTTGTCATTTGAGAAAATTTGATAGTGGAAAGGGGTGGCGCACTTTGGACTATCGCGCACTTTGCAAAATGTAATATGGCAAGTTGGATATTTGGTTGTATTAATGGTTTTGAATGTAGTGGTATGGTGAGATGGCTAGTGGGCTTGGCTTGTACTAAGATATGAATGAGGAACTGAAGGAAGAAGTGGCATGCAGTAAATGCACATCACTCAAACTCCCCTTGAGCCCGTCACCCTAGTAATTCTTGCATTTTTGGCTTTGTTAGTTGTTGTAGCTCCGTCTTTACCAGTCATGGAGGAAGTATACAACCTTGGTTTTTATCCTCGTGCAATCTTTTACAGGTATGGGGTTTTCTTACTTTTCCATCCATGAGAATTGTTCTGCCCTTAAATCAAATGTTGGATCTGGTTGCTTCAAGCTTGTGGTCTACGTGATTCTCAAGATGTTATGATGTTTTTAGAACTGTGTATTTATGGTTGCATCCTTGGTTTCCTGTGGTGGTTTTTCTGAGACTGCTGGAATTTAAAAGTTGGTCGCAATGTCCTTGATGTGTGTAATCCTTCCCAAGGAATTGTTGAGTAAAACTTTGTGGTTGAGCCTGCTTTGCCTATGGTTATGTATTCGGGTTTGGCCTCTTTGTTGAACTAGGTTATCTCAGTCATCCTAACCTCTGAGATTTGCGAATACCCCACCTATAGATTGATATTACTGGTCTTTGTGGATATTATACCCACGCCATATTTCAACCTTGTGGATGTTTATGTGAACTATGATGAAGAATTAAAACATTTTGTGCCTTGTCAATGGAAAAACCCTCAGTTGTTATCCTGCTTTCTTATGACCTCACTATCATTGTTGTGTGGTGAACATTATACAGACATTGCTTACCCAGATTCTGATGGGAACACTATTTGTGTTGTTTTGGTTGGGCACGAGTTTTTATTTGTTCACTCATTATGTTGTGTTGAAGGAAGTGTTGGGTTCGCTTGTTCTTTGAAAGTTACAGTATGTTATACGAAGCTCATGAAGTCAATAGAAACGTTGTGAATTATTGTTATATTATGAAAATCACTATGTGGAGTAATATTTTCGTGCTATGCAACTGCCAAACCCTCTGGTTAAACTGCCCCATTGTCTCTACCACTTATTGCCATTGATATATCTTGAACCCTACACATTACAGTGAAAGCGTTGTTTAATCTAGTTTGAGTTGATGAGAGCATTGTTCTTGTTCGGTTACTTGGGCACGATTTTAGTTGGTTCCTTGCTTGGAAATTGTGGAAAATAAGTTTGTACTCACCTATTCACTTGAAATTGCAGTCTGTTGAAGCTTGTGTTCCAAATAATGAATGTTTTTTTCTTGGTTCAATCATTATGTTGATTTTTAAAAAAACAAAGGGGGCACATGTGTTTGAAATAGTTGAGGCTCAAATGGAGTAATAATGCCCAAAATAAATTTAGAAGAAGTTGCATTGAACGGTGGTTAGATTAATGATGTATATGAGTTTGTTTGGGAGAATTGTCCATGACCATGTTGGATTTAAAGGATTATTACTAGGGTTGATGTTATAAATCGTGGCTCAAGGACTATTGTTGTATTCTTGTAGCGATTATGATGTTGTTTTTCATTTATTTTATATAATGATTATATGGTTAAAAAATTATGGGCATATCAAATAATTTACTGTGTAAAATAATTCATAGGCCAGTGAGAAATTTTGTTAAAGAATGTATCAGTTTGGATTATTGTTTTGGAAACAAAATACCGTTTAAACTTCAAAATTCTAGGAAGAGATAAATTTTGATTGCATCAGAGGTAACATGTTTGATTTATTTTCACTTGAACAGTATCCATAAAGTTTCCCTATCATTCTACCATTTTTTCGCTAATAACATCCCCTCCGGGATCCTGTTTTCACTTATTCCATCCCTATTTTGTGATACAAATTTTAAAATAAAAAGTCTGTATGGAAGCAAAAGAAAGATAACATAGAAAGGGTTGATGACTGATATCCTTGATAGTTTTATACACAGTTAATTGTTTGGTTAATTGTTGAACAATATTTGTATATTGATCCCCTATCATTCTACCTTTTTTCACTAATTACACTCCCTCCATGTTTTCCATGAACCCTATCATTCCCTGTTCACATGGAAATTAATGAATGATGTGTTATGGATAAATTTGCATGTATCTCGTGTCAATTTTGGAGAAAATTTTTGATTCATGTAAGCAAAGTGTCATGTATGGTTTATTAAGAGATTCATTACTGACAAATTGTTGCTACAAGATGAGATTTTTCAGTAGAGACAACAATGGTCGAAATAACAGAGCTAGGGGAAATTGGAATATTCGAGGCCATAGGAGGCCTAGATTTTCTATCCATTTTGACGTTGACCCACAAGAATTGAAGCAGTTTTTCCAAGTTGGGTTCTTTAATTAGGTTGGCCATGGGATAATTCACCCTCTACCAGAAAGACCCCCTTTCCAGTCTCCTCAGAATATCCTTGGAATTCTTGTTCCTCCACATGTGATCCGGATTTTATGAGCAGAACAAAATGACTACAGATTATTACCAGATGCTTAACTGATGCAAGAGCATCGCCAACTCATCAAGCGAGCCAGCGTGGAAGCGGAAGACAGCTGGATAAGCCAGCACAAATATTGAAATTGCTTTGTAATTGTTGCACAAATCTTAAATGAGTCATTTAAGATGAGGCGCACTTGTATATTGTAGATGGACCTTGAGAGAATAGCTCCCGTCCTTTAGTAGATAACCGACATTTAATATAGTTAATGCAGGTAGATAGGAATTTAATTCTAGACTTGATAGCTTTAGGAAGCAGAGGGAAAACATATATAGACATCCTCATTGTATTGTTGTAACATAAGCCTGAGCATAGAAGAGCATAGGAGAACAAGAGCAAGCAGAGAGTTGTATAGAGAACACCCATGTACTGATATTTGAATAAATAGAAGAAGATTGGTTCAAATTCATGGTTTTGTGTTTAATTCTCTGTGTATGTTAGTGTTGATATGCTCATGATGTTTGCTTCCTGTCATACATCTGCTTTTATATGATGTGTATATGATTTCATGGTTGAATTGAAGTCTGAAGGGGTGAAGGAATGAGTTTCAATTGTTTCTCTATTTGAGTCAGAGGATTCAAGCAAGGAGTGCAGTCGAATCATCCACAAGGAGTGCGTTGACAGAAGGGTTCAAATAGAGATAGCTTTGATTCTCATTTCCTCAAAGTGAATTTGGGTTACAGGAGCCGTGCAAGGAGTGCGCAGGCTAGGTGAAAGTCTCAGGGTTGCGGACCTGAGTGAGGTATTGAAGGATTGCTACTGCAGGTGTGCACAGAGTCGAAAATTCAACACTTAGACAGAGTTGAAGGGTTTCCGCAAGGAGTGCGTGCAAGGGAGTTTCCTGAAGGACGCGAAAGTCGTGGGAAATCTCAGGAAGGATAGATCTTCGAATCTGTCGAAGGATTGCACAGAGAAGTGTGGTTGGAGTGTTCAAGAGAGTGCTGCAAGTTTTCGTGCAGGTGAACAAGTCTTTGTGGGGAAGGACTTGATTCATTTCGCAAAATTTATCAGGAAGGAAGGAACGATCAGAATTCTCTGAGGAGAATCCGTGAATTACCGTAAGTCGTTGGATCTTGGAAAGGTGCAGGGAAGATACGAAGACATGTTCCCAAAGGGTTCCAAGCTCAGGAGAGGCAAAGCCATTGATCAAGACCATGAGGGTCTTGGATCCACACACATATCGTGGATCGGGGTTTCGTAAGTCGAACCTCCAAAGTATTGCGACAGGAATTGCGATATCGCGGTCCGCGATATCCCGATGAGCCTGAGCCGTCCATCGTTGGGCACACGTGTTAGAATATCCAAGGAAGTCGGGGTTCGGAGAATCGGGGGTTTCGAGAACAGAGTATTCTTGCAGCTCAGAGTCGTGAAACGCGATATTCCGATAGTGACGTAACCAGTGTGGGACCACAGGAGATAGTGGAGGACAGGTGGCACAGTATCGGAGTTCAGGGAAAGTAAAGTCCCGAAACCATCGACATCAGGATTCACGATCCCGTGAAATCTGAAATCTCGATAGTAGAGGTGACGGGACCGTTGAAAAGTCAACCCGCGAGCGCATCGGAGTTTCGGCGTATCGGGGTTCGGAAGTCGGTAAATCGAGTGGTTCGATATAGCGAGTAGCGAAATCACGATAAGAAAAGTTCCGATAGGAGGAAGTCAACGTTGACTGAGGCATCAGGTCTTGGGGATATAGGAGTGCAACGCTCGACCTTTGGACTCGCGAAGTCGTGAGTTCCGATTCCCCGATAAGTAAGGAGAAGGGGAATCGCGCGAAGTATTCTGTGGGTGCAGATTTCCCGTCAGGGAAATAGAAGAACATTTCAGTTCTTCAGGCCATGAGAAGAAGAAGATCCTGTGAAGTGGGCGTGCCAGTGAGGGTGCGGCTACGTCAAGTTTGGTATCAGAGCTGAGGAAGACTCTTTGCTTTCTGTAGCAGAGAAGAGGATTCATCATGCCGCCCAGGAGGAGGGACGTGCAGTCACCCGATCCAGAGGATAGGGAGGTGCGAAGAAGAGGCAGGCAGGTAACTAATCCAGAAATGGAAAGGCAAATGCATGATCTCCGAGCAAGACTTGAAGACATGGAGACATCGCAAAGATGCACAGTTAGTGCGGGGGATTTTAGTGATTCAGAGGATGAAGTCGAGCCTGAACGCGAAGAGGAAGTTGCAGTCGAAGATGCAGCAAATGAATGCCTAATTAAAGCTATTGCCAGGATGGGTGCAAAGCCGAAAATGGACATTCCAGTCTATGAGGGAAATCTGGATGCAGAAGAGCTTTTGGATTGGATCCGAGCTCTTGACACCTACTTCGATTATGAAGATGTTGAAGAGGATAAGAAGGTTAGACATGCTGTCACACGCTTGAAAGGACATGCAACATTATGGTGGGATGAGCTACAAGCAGATAGACGCTGCAAAGGAAAGCAGAAGATCAAGAGTTGGGATCGAATGATTGCAACGATGAAGGCAAAGTTCATCCCAAGAGACTATCAAATTACTCTGTTCAGGGGGATGCAGAACCTGAGATAGAAGTTGATGACGGTGAAAGAATACACGGAGGAATTATATCGACTGAACATTAGGGCAGGTCATTGGGAGAGCGATGATGAGAAAGTTTCTAGATATCTAAATGGCCTGAGATATGATATCTAGGACGAGATGAGCATGGTAACCATCAGAACTATGGAGGATGCTTATCAAATGGCTCTGAGAGCTGAAGAGAAGTTGAGCCGTAGGCAAGGTCAAAGGGGCCGAGGAAGGAGCCAGCCCAGAGGCAAGTCAGTTGCCCAGGAAAGAACCCAGAAGCCTAAGGAGGAGTGGAATAAACCTCAGGGTAAAGTAGAAAGAGGTGGAACCTCATAGAGAGGGCCATACGCTGAGCAAAGAGAAAAAAATACTGAGCAAAAAGGAGGGTATGCCGATAATAACATGTTTCCTCGTACCAGAGGTAGAGGAAGAGGAAGAGGTGGAGTAATCACTTGCTTCACGTGTGGGAAAAATGGGCACAAGTCATTCGAGTGTCCAGAGAAAAATAAGGACATTGGAGAAGCTCCCATCACCAAAGCGCAGAAGCAGGATGTTGAGGCCGGAGATGCTGAAGGCGGAAGGTCACTGATGATGCGTAAAGTTCTCTTAACACCCGGAAAGGAGGTGGAGGACTCAGCTCAAAGGAACAGACTTTTCATAACAGCTTGCAAGACCAAGGATAGGGTATGCAAGGTTATCGTGGATAGCGGTAGCACAAATAATCTCGTTTCAACCGAGATGGTGGAAAAGCTAGAGCTGGAGACGACTGATCATCCCAGTCCATACAAAGTTTCATGGCTACAGAAGGGACACCAGGTAACTGTTACGAAACAATGCTTGGTTGAATTTAAGATAGGAGGGTACAATGATAAGATTTTTTGTGACATCATTCCTATGGATGTTTGTCATTTATTGTTGGGTAGGCCATGGAAATATGACAGAAATGTGGTTCATGACAGGAGAATGAACACATATACTTTAGAGAAGAATGGGAGAACCCATATGTTGCTTCCGATAAAGGATAAGGAGGTGAAACCAGAAGTAAACAACACAGTACTTCTCATGAGTGGGAAGGAACTTCTTACGGAGGTGAAGAAGAAAGAAGATCCACAATTCTTTGTGGTCAGAAAACCAAGAATTGTTCTGACTAGCACAAGAGTGGATGATCTACCAGAGGAGGTTCAGGAACTGCTGGAAGAGTTCGCTGACATCGTGGTGGACGAATTACCTCGTTCGTTGCCACCGATGAGGAGTGTGAGTCATCATATAGACCTCATACCAGGGGCCAGTTTGTTGAACAAAGCCGCATACAGGTTGATGCCGCAAGAAAATGAAGAGGTCAAGAAGCGGGTTCAAGAGCTGCTAGACAAAGGATTAGTCAGGGAAAGTTTGAGCCCATGTGCCATTCCAACGGTACTCAGTCCAAAAAAGGATGGAGGTTGGATAATGTGTACCAAATCGAGGGCAATCAACAAGATAACCATCAGATACAGGTTTCCATTGCCAAGAATGGATGATTTAATGGATTGCTTGAGCGGAGCCAAATATTTTCAAAGATTGATCTAAAAAGCGGATATCACCAGATTCGCATGAGAGAAGGTGATGAGTGGAAAACAACCTTCAAAAGCAACGAAGGTTTATATGAATTGCTAGTCATGCCATTTGGCTTGACGAATGCGCCAAGTACCTTTATGAGGTTAATGAATGAAGTCCTGAGGGAATTCATCGGGAAATTTGTCATTGTATATCTGGATGACATACTAATTTTCAGTAAAACGAAGGCTGAGCATATGAAGCATTTGGCCATTGTGATGAAGAAGCTACAACAGGAGAAGTTGTTGATAAACATAAAGAAATCCTCATTTATGAAGACAAAACTCATTTATCTAGGTTTTTTTATATCCGCAAATGAGTTGAGGATAGATCTGGATAAGGTAGAAGTGATCAAGAATTGGCCATCACCGAGGAATGTATTTGAGGTGAGAAGTTTTCATGGTTTGGCTAGTTTCTACTGAAAATTCATCAGAAATTTCAGTGGAATTAGCGCAGCGATGATGGATACAGTGAAGAAGCGGCATAAGTCTTTTCACTAGACAACAGAGGCTGAGAAGAGCTTCAATCTGTTGAAGCGGAAGATCACGGAACAACCAGTATTGGTGTTGTCGGATTTCCAAAAGACGTTTCAAGTAAAATGTGATGCAAGCGGGTTTGCCATAGGAGCGGTCTTGAGTCAGGAGGACAGACCAATTGCATATTTCAGTGAGAAGCTGAATGAGGCAAAATTGAAATACTCCACGTATGATAAGGAGTTTTATGCTATCATACAAGCACTGAAAAAGTGGAGGCATTACTTGATCCCGAAAGAATTTGTTTTATATAGTGATAACCATGCATTACAGTTTGTGACTCAACAGGAGAAGTTGAATCAGAGACATGTAAAATGGGTAGAGTATATGCAGAATTTCACATTTGTGATTAAACACATTTCGGGTACTGCTAACAAAGTGGCTGATGCTTTGAGCAGGAAATGTTTGTTGATGCTGGAGTTCAAAGTTAGGACCTTAGGCTTTGAGAATCTCAGGGACATGTATAGGGATGATCCATATTTTAAGGAGGTGTACGAGGCAGCTGAGAATCCAGTTCTCGGGGACAAAAGCTAGTGGATAGAGTACGTTATCCAAGAAGTATTGTTGTTCAAAGGCAATCAATTGTGTATTCAAAACTGCTCCATGAGGGAGAATCTGTTGAAGGAGAAACATAGTGGTGGATTAGCAGGACACTTCGGTCACGACAAGACATTCGCGAAGTTGAGCGAGTCATACTTTTGGCCAGGGATGCGGTCAGAAGTCAAGCGGTTTGTAGACAGATGTAGAGTTTGCCAGCATTCGAAGGGGAGAAAGTAGAATGCAGGATTTTATCAACCATTTCCCATACCAGAGAGGCCGTGGGAGGCGATAAGCATGGATTTTGTATTGGGATTTCCAAGGACACAAAGAGGAGTTGACTCAATCTTTGTGGTAGTGGATAGGTTCTCTAAGATGGCACATTTTATCCCATGCCAGAAAACCAACGATGCGACTCACATCGCAAATCTGTTCTTCAAAGAGGTCATTCGACTTCATGGGTTGTCGAAAAGTATAGTTTCAGACAGAGACACTAAATTCATAGGGAATTTTTGGAGGACACTCTGGAAGAAGCTAGGAACTAATTTTATGTTTAGTTCTACTTATCATCCTCAGACGGATGGACAGACAGAAGTGGTCAACAGAAGTCTGGGAGACTTGTTGAGAAGCTTGGTGACAGAGCACCACAGTCAGTGGGACAATATATTACCACAGGCGGAGTTCAAATATAATGACTCAGTGAACAGGAGCACCGGCCGAAGTCCATTTCAGATTGTGTATGGCATGCAGCCGAGAGGAGTTTCTGAATTGAGGGATTCAGAACAGACTTCTACTAGCAGCGCTAGTGTAGAAGAGTTCGCAGAGGTGATGAAGGAACTTCACAGCAGGGTGAAGGAGCGGTTGCTGAAATCAAGCCAGGAATATAAGCGTAGAGCAGATCAGCGGAAGAGACAAATTCAGTTTGAGGTTGGTGAATTAGTTCTGGCACATTTGAGAAAGGAAAGGTTCCCGAGAGGAACATACAATAAGTTAAAAATGAAGAAGATCGGACCATGTAAGGTCTTGAGAAAATTTGGGGAGAATGCTTATGAGATTGAGCTACCGGATGGGATCAGAATATCTTCGATATTTAATATCGCAGATTTATACCCATATAGGGCTGGAGAAGCAGAGATTGGAATGGAGCAGCCAATGATCCAATGGATGAAACAATTTCTAGTTGCAGAGAAGCCACAGATGGAATGCATACTGGACAAGAGAGTGAGCAAGAAGACCAGGAGAAAGAAATATTTTGAGTATCTGGTCAAGCGGAGATTATGAAGCATGGGCAGACCGTGCAGGAGCTCATGGATAGGAGACCATGAAATTTTTCAAGCGAGGGAGTATGATGCAGGAGCATCGCCAACTCATCAAGCGAGCCAGCGTGGAAGCAGAAGACAGTTGGATAAGCCAACAAAAATCTTGAAATTGCTTTGGAATTGTTGCACAAATCTTAAATGAGTCATTTAAGATGAGGCGCACTTGTATATTGTAAATGGACCTTGAGCGAATAGCTCCCTTCCTTTAGTAGATAACCGACATTTAATATAGTTAATGCAGGTAGATAGGAATTTAATTCTAGACTTGATAGCTTTAGGAAGCAGAGGGAAAACGGATATAGACACCCTCATTGTATTGTTGTAACATAATCCTGAGCATAGAAGAGTGTAGGAGAACAAGAGAAAGCAGAGAGTTGTATAGAGAACACCCATGTACTGATATTTGAATTAATAGAAGAAGATTGGTTCAAATTCATGGTTTTGTGTTTAATTCTCTGTGTATGTTAGTGTTGATATGCTCATGAATGTTTGCTTCCTGAGATACATCTGCTTTTATATGTTGTGTATATGATTTCATGGTTGAATTGAAGTCTGAAGGGGTGAAGGAATGAGTTTCAATTGTTTCTCTATTTGAGTCAGAGGATTCCTAAAAGGAGTACAGTCGAATCGTCTGCAAGGAGTGCGTTGACAGAAGGGTTCAAATAGAGATAGCTTTGATTCTCATTTCCTCGAAGTGAATTTGGGTTATAGGAGCCGTGCAAGGAGTGCGCAGGCCAGGTGAAAGTCTCAGGGTTGTGGACCTGAGTGAGGTATTGAAGGACTGCTGTTGCAGGTGTGCGTAGAGTCGAAACTTCAACACTTAGACGGAGTTGAAGGGTTGCCGCAAGGAGTGCGCGCAAGGGAGTTTCCTGAAGGACGCAAAAGTCATGGGAAAGCTCAGGAAGGATAGATATTCGAATCCATCAAAGGATTGCACAGAGAAGTGTGGTTGGAGTTTTCAAGCGAGCGCTGCAAGTTTGTGTGCAGGTGAACAAGTCTTCATGGGGAAGGACTTGATTCATTTCGCAAAATTTATCAGGAAGGAACGGATGGTCAGAATTCTCTGAGGAGAATCCGTGAATTACCGTAAGTTGTTGGATCTTGGAAAGGTGCAGTGAAGATATGAAGATGTGTTCCCAAAGGGTTCCAATCTCAAGAGAGGTGGAGCCGTTGATCAGGACCACGAGGGTCTTGGATCCACACACATATCGTGGATCGGGGTTTCGTAAGTCGAACCTCCAAAGTATTGCGACAGGAATTGCGATATCGCGATCCGCGATATCCTGACGAGCCTGAGTTGTCCATCGTTGGGGATGCGTGTTAGGAGATCCAAGGAAGTTGAGGTTCGGAGAATTGGGGGTTTCGAGAACAGAGTATTCTTGCATCTCAGAGTCACGAAATGCGATATTCCGGCAGTGACGTAACCAGTGTGGGACCACAGGAGCTAGTGGAGGACATGTGGCACAGTATCGAAGTTCGGGGAAAGTAAAGTCCTGAAACCATCGACATCAGGATTCACGATCCTACGAAATCCGAAATCCTGATAGAGGTGATGGGACCGTTGAAAAGTCAACCCGCGAGCGCATCGGAGTTTCGGCATATCGGGGTTCGGAAGTCGGTAAATCGAGTGGTTCGATATCTCGAGTAGCGAAATCGCGATAAGAAAAGTTCCGACAGGAGGAAATCAGCGTTGGCTGAGGCATCGGGTCTCGGGGATCCAGGAGTGCAACACTTGACCTTTGGACTCGCGAAGTCGCGAGTTTCGATTCCCCAATAAGTAAGGAGAAGGGGAATCGCACGAAGTGTTCTGTGGGTGCAGATTTCCCGTCAGGGAAATAGAAGAACATTTCAGTTCTTCGGGCTGTGAGAAGAAGAAGATCATGTGAAGCGGGTGTGTCAGTGAGGGTGCGGCTACGTCATTAACACAAAATAAAGAAGATACAATAAAACTGGTTTTCTATTCAGTAAGGAAATAAGCTGAAACTGTAAAATGCAGCGGAAAACAAGCTTGCTGGAATGGCGGTGACTTATCTCTGAGAAGAGATGTGACGACTGCGCTCATTCGCAAGAAGATGATTACAATGAGGATTTCAAGGCCTTTTTACAATAAATAGGAGTTTCAAAAACCTTAACCATCCAAAAACCTAACCCTAGGAGATGAAGCACCAAAAGTCATGTGGGCCCCATTTGGGCAAGTCAGTACATCAACTTCCCGGGGTTCTAACTTTTGCATACGATCTTCGTTTTAGGCGTATGATAGCCCGTTGGAAATATTTTTCCAAGGAATACAATAGTTGCACAAAATTTCATGATGAAATGAAGTTTTGTGACCGCAACATACCCCAAAAGACGTCGTTTAGGGCCTCAAAACGGCTCTGGAAGTTCAGGACTCGAAAAACTGCTAAAAATAGTAAATTATCAAAATTGCTAGAAAGTTGTTTTGAGCCAGCTAGAAAAGGTGGGTGGCCACCGATATCCATATGGATCAATCCTCCATCCTTAGGAAGCAATGGTCTCCATTGCGTTGATTTCCCCCATCATATGGGGAAATTTCTGCTGAATTTGGCCCCAGGTGAACCACTTGGCTTGGTGCAGGAGCTGCCCTACTTTGATGACTCGATAAATATGGATCCTTTAATGTCAAGTGCCCTTGATATGTGTGTCCACAATCTGATCAATGAATGCCTATTGTATGCATTCGGGGTTGAGCTCTGTTGGTGTCAGTTGTTCTGCTACATCTGAGGTGTCAAATAATGGTGGGAAATAAGGCCGAAGGAGGTCCACGTTGAACACTAGGTGCATGCCAAGGAAAGGAGGAATGTTGAGCACAAAAGAATTATTTCCCATGACCTTGGTGATGGTGTACGACCCATAACGGAGTGGGTGAAGCTTCTGATGGGGTCCTGTAAGGCGTTCTTTCTGCAAGTGCAACCAAACTTTGTCGCCCACCTGAAACTTATGTGGAACCTAATGTTGATCATGGCATTGATTGTACTTGTCATTGGACTTCTGTAGGATATCTTGAACCTGTTGGTGGATGTGTTGGATCCTCTCAATGAACTGGGTGGCTTTGTCAGCCTCAATTGGAGCAGGAGAGGAGTCAGTCGAGGTGACCGCAAGGGGAAATGCAACATCTATGGGACCCAATGGTTGGAATCCCAACACCACCTGAAAGGGCCTGTGGCCGGTTGAGATATGCAGGGCTAAGTTGTAGCTATGTTGGACATAGGGAAGACTCTTATCCCATGTGCGAGGGTGCTTGGAATTATACATGCGCAGGATATGCATGATCAATCGATTTACGACCTCGGTTTGGCCATTTGTTTGGGGGTGGAAGGTCGTGGATTTGGTGAGCTTGGTGTCCAGTAGTGACCAGAGGCTCGACCAGAATGTGATGAGAAATCGACTGTCCTGATCTGAGACAATAGTTTGTGGGATTCCAAAATGTACCCAAACTCGTTCAAAGAAGAGCTTGGCAGTGGCTTCTGCTGTGATGCTCTTCTTGCAAGCAACTAGAATCGCCATCTTAGAAAAGCGATCGACAACCACAAAAACACAGTCATTTCCCCACTTGGTGGACGAGAGGTTGGAAATGTAGTCCATTGAGATAGATTCCCATGGTTTGTCAGGAGTAGGAAGAGGGGTGTACTTGCCATGTTTCTTAGTGGTTGGTTTGGCAATAGCACAGGCAGTGCAAGACCTAATATACTTGCTGACCTTCTATCGAAGTTTCGGCCAGTAGAAATGTTTTTGTAGCATCGCCACAGTATTTTTGATGCCGAAGTGTCCTGCCACCCAACTGTAGTGGGATTCCCAGATCAGCTTCGCTCGCTCACTTGAGGGAACACATATATGGCCCAGACGACACAACAACCCATCTTGAAGATGGAAATTATCAACAACTGCCTTTACACACATTTGGTAGGTGGTGGCGAAGTCCGGGTCTGTCTCATAGAGTTTGGGCCCAGAGGTCTCATGGCTGCAGGAGTCTAGCACTGTGGTGAGTGTCGTGAATGGTGGTCTGCTGAGGCAATCAGTGACGTTGTTCGTGCTTCCTATTTTATACTTGATGTTGAGGTGGAAATGATGCAAGTATGTGGACCACTTTTGATGTTGGTCATTCTAAAATTTTCCTTGTGTCTACATGAACTGCAGTGGCTTATGATCAGTGTGGATGACTGTCTCCCTCCCAAGAATGTAATGTCTCCACTGGCGGCAGGCTTGCACAATGGAGTACATTTCTTTGTCATAAGTAGGGTACTTACGGAAAACATTTGATAGTGTCACACTATGATAGGCCACAGGGTGGTCGTGCTACGTGAGAATGACACCCACAACATAGTCTGAAGCATTGGTCTCAATCTCAAAGGGCTGTTGTAGGTCTGGTAGTGAAAGTACTGGGGCTAAGCACAAGCACTGCCTCAAATCATCAAACATTTGTTGTTGGGGCTGGCCCCACACAAATTTCACCTTACCGCCACCCCTGGTTATTTGGTTGAGGGCTCGTGCAATATGGGAGAATCCCAACACAAACCTGCGGTAGAAATTGACAAGGCCCAAGAAGCTTCGAAGCTCGGTGAGTGTGTTTACGGCTGGCCAGTCACAGATGACTTGGATATTGGCTGGATCCACATGTATGCCATGTTGATCAATGATGTAGCCTAGGTAACGTACCCTGTCCATGCCGAAGGATCATTTTTCCAAGTTGGCGTATAGCTTGTGCTGCCACAGGGTGTGTAGAACTTGTTGAATATGATGCAAGTGTTCGGCCCAAGTCTTGCTGTAAATGAGAATGTCATCAAGATACACCACTACAAAAGTATTGGTGAATGG
>SNQJ01S0090590.1:16308-41382 GCA_010110895.2 Picea sitchensis
ACATCCGCCTTATTCTATTTTATTGAGAGGTCTTATTAATATTGACCTTTATTACATCCGAATACATTGATCTACCTATGTGCGGGTTAGGACCTTAACAAAATTTCCCATGTTGTTTCGCTCAGTCTTCACATGCCAGTAAGAGATTGAAAACTAGTATTCCCCAACTTGTGCAAGACAAGGGAAAAGAAGTTGCCTCCCCTTATTATGCCTCCACTGATTCTTCGAAATTTGTGTCTTCCCGACTTCATTTAAAGGATGATTTATCCCATGTGATAAATGAGATACATCCCCAAGGGTCCAATCAACCACGGGCTACTTCAGAAAAGTATAAGGGAAACAACAGTGAAAAGAAGAAAATTTTCTCACAAAGTGGAAAACATGGTTTTTAAATTATGTTTTATATGATTTCATTTGATGAGGACAATGCTTAATGGTTTTCAACATTTTTTGAACAAGCCATATTTTTTATATTTTGTGGATAATGTGGATATCTATATTCTTTTTGGATACGATATAAATTATTTTTGATATTTAAATATCCAGTTTAAAATATATTCAATGGAGTTACAAGGGTGGCATATGGTCAAAATGATTATCTTTTGTGTGTTATATTTCATGATTTAAAAGAAAGAAATGTCAGGAGTCACAAGGGGTCCCGCCTACCTAGTTGTTATTAATTAAGAACCTTAACTATATTATTAGTATTTATTCCCCCTAAACTAATTAGTTAAGTTAAACCAACTTAACTAAAGAAGGTAGTTGAACTACTTCAACTTATTGGGAAAGGATAAAACCTCAATGAGAAGAAGAGACAAGGGGGGAATAGAAGGAGAAAACAATACTAAAGTTTTATCTTTAGTTACATGATATAGTTTCAATTTTCATTCATTTCCGAGTTTATTCAAAGCCTAATTCTCTTCTTGACAGTAGGGTCTTATTGTAGACAGCAAGGTTCAAGACTGAACCACACTTTTCAAACGCTTGTTTTAGAGGTGTTGTTTCATACTTGATAGTCTGTGTATTGTTGTTTGTTTGTGAATTAAGTTTCATGGCTGATAAAGGATATCTTGCAGAGTCAAAATGGAAATAGTTTGTGGAAAGTTGATCCAGATTATTAATTTCAGTTTTACTTTACTGTGGGAGTTTTTTTGTATGGTGTTCATCGGGGAACTCTAAATCATACTTTGGTACATGCCCTCGCAGGGTTTTTGTAAAGAGAAAAACACTTTTGGTATCTTAGAATGAAATAAAATCAGATTGATATTATGTCTCATATATGTGTATTCGTTACTTGGTTACTTTTCGCTTTTGATCTTTTGATATCCATGTTTACTTTATCGCAAAATCTGTGTACATTCCAGAATCTTTTTTTAAATTTTATTTTATATTGCAACATATTTAAATTATAAACCAGCCTCAGTCATTGTAATTAATACTTGTGGATTGAGAGAATATTTTGAGGCTATGAACCCCAGGTGACATTCCCAACTATCTTTTCCTAGCCAGGCAAGATCTAAAAATGATTTAGTAAGTTTATCCATACCTTTTACTCAACACAATGCACATAACACTCAATGTACTCTAACTTCAAGTGGCATTGTGATGATTTTTTTCGATTGCACATAACACTTGATGTTCAGACCATAAAAAATAAAATAAAATAAAGGGCTTGGAAAAATGTTGTATTGTAAATGAAGGGATGCAATGCACCCTTCACAAAGGCACAAATAAATGAGACAATATGATCCCTTGATATGTCAGGAACCCATTCTGAAGTGTACTTCCCCAATCCACCTCATACGTACTACATGATATAGATAGTGTCTTCTTGAGAAACATTCATTGACTTGGGGATATGCCTACCCAATAGGGCATCATGACACCCCTCCCATACCTAAATTTGGAAAATTTTATAAGGTATTTGAGTATTTGTTTAATTTGAAAAGGGGGGGCTTAAGTCACTTGTTTGGGTGGGTATTTTATTAAATGTGTCTTACTGGGCATGATTTGTATGCCTTGTGGACCCTTGGAGGGCGTATTTTCTTGTCGTTATAGGACCTTTCATGGTAAAATTCATTCATGAAGGGACTAAGCCACTTGGACCTTCTTAGGTGCTTGAAATCCCATTGGATGGATGTTATGCCCCACACATTGGATGCCTATGATGACGATCTTAGCACCTTGGATGACGTCTTTAACAAATGAGCAAGGCCCAAAACCATTAAAAGGATATGGCATCACCCTCCTATGCATAAACATCCCTCTTTTGCAACACGATGTCACACATTTAGGAGGATGTCTGACATGATTAGTGCACTTGGTGGTGTTGTGGGTTTGTACCCCTAACATTTTTCTTGTTTAGGGGATGATTTGGCACCTTAGGATCATGACGTCCTAGCCTTTGGAGGCTTACCTTCACATGTTCCACCTTGGAGAAGAGTCTTTTGAGAGCGCTCAAGGTTTTTTTCAAAAAGCATGAGTGTCTACACCTTGAAGCAAATTTTGGGTAGGGTTTGATTTCTAGGGAGTAAGAGGATTTACACCCCTAGAAACCCTAAACCCTGGTTTAGCCTTGATTTGTGAGCTAATTGATTTAGAAGAAGGATATGTTTTGGGTGTTATAAGGGTTTAGCCCTAATCCCTCTCCACTTTTTCTATTTTTTTTAACTCTCTCTTCAAGCAAGTGACTCCATAACCCATTAAAGGCACTAGTCTTCATTGATGCAGTAAAGTGACAAATTTTCATAGCAATCTCTCTCTCTTCTTACTTCATGATAAAATCGAGTGATTGGTAATTAAATGGTTGATAAAACATTGAGTTTGACTTGTTGATATTATACATTGTTAGATACAACCATTAGGGCTACTACTTTTACTTCTACCTCTTATTTTTTCCACAATTTAACCATGGAAATCAATGTTTAATTATTGAACATAAAAGTTCTTGTCTAGAGCTTCAATTTGAGCCATTCACTTGTTGATTTCTGTTTTTAAACATTTTTGTTGTTACAAATTACTTATTGATGATAACACTTGTGTAGCAACCAACTTAACCATCAAAACTAATGCTTAAAGGTTTTATCTTTATCTACTATTTAGCATATTTCATTCCATATCATTTATTTCAACTTTTGACGATGTTTTCACACAACTGTTACAATCTTATCATTACTTTTTGGTGTGTTTTTAGGACATAAAACATAGCTTGCTAAGTCCTTAGTAGTTAGTGGATTATTTTGAAATATTTGGCTTTGGGTTTTGTGTCCTAACATATGGTTTTGCATGTATTCTTTGGGCCATAATTATTTATATACCAATCCTCTCTTTTCAAGAATCCTTAACCACCTTGTTCAAGTGACTAACATTGGGGCCTCTTTCCACTCTCGTGCGTGTTCCCTTCATCCCCTTAAGGTCACCTGGGAAGGCTCCCTTGTGTTGGAATTTTCCATCACTAAAAAGAGGCAAACATATATTGAGGTAACAATGATAGGTGTTCAGGGTTGTGTCACACATTTTTTGTTTGGGTTGGTATTTTATCTAACTACAAAGCATGCGATAAAATTTATGGCATCATTGTCGGGGAGAATTTTGAATCCTTTTCGAGCCCATAATGACATTTGGAAAATCATTTATCTCTATATTTCCTGACGAATCCATTTGAGGGAAGTGTCCTTTTGAATTTTGATGAGTTTTTCATAAAGTTCATCTGGTGAGTCCACAACCTGAGAACACATATTTCCATAAGACACTTCCAAAAGGAAGGTTTAAACCTTTCAAAGTTTATCGACAAAGGCCTCCTCATAATTCAGTTGTTGTCAAAAAATTATTTAAATGAATTCTTCCTTTTTCTCCAATGTCTCTTCCTTGGGCTAGCAACCTATACAAGCGATTGAATATGACCAACATTGTTGGCTCCCCCAACAAGCTATCAACTGAATCTCATAGATGGTTACCAAAAGTCACTGGAAACAATGTTGTTACAGATAAATAACATCTTGACGCTATTGGTGTGGCTATCAAAGATAATGGTGTGGAACATGAAGATGTTGCAATGATGTTACTTTCTTCCTCTCTTGATGAGGATGCCAATAATTTGTTTAGAAGCTTTCCTGAAAATCACTTGCAATCATATCAAAATTTCGCTAATTTATTCAAAAAGATATGGACAATGAAGAAAGATAAAGGAATGTTATTAATGCAATTCAACCATATTAAGAGGAAAGAGAATGAAACAATGAAGGGATTTGATGCTAGGTTTGAAAACTTGCTTAGTCAAATCCTAAAGGACATATACCCACTGGAAGCAGTCATTATCCTTATTTATTTGAATGCTTTTGAAGGGAAGTTCGGTTTTATCCTGAAGAAAAAGATGCCTGAGAATTTAGAAAAATCCAAAGAATACACTGTCCAGATTAAAGAACATCTTATCAGTTCCAATATTGAACCTTTTCAGTTTCCTCATGCCATAGCAGAACCTAAGACGAAAGGATCAACCAACATTTTTCAAAATCCAGAAACACTTTTGACTCAAAAGTTTGATCAAATGAATGCCCAGTTTGTCCAGATCCAGAATCAGATCATGAGCAAGTTGACAAATTTAGAGAGGCAACATTCTTCTCTAATGCCTTAGTTTATCAGACAATAGAAGGAAAACACAGGTTGGAAGTCGAAGCCACAACAAGAAGCGAAGGAACATGACACCTTGAATCCTATTGGGATGGTTAAGATGGAAGGTTCACCACGATGTTTTCTTTGTGAAGAACCTCATTGGGAACATTAGTGTTCGATACAAAGAGAGGAAGAAGATATAATATTTGCAGACACATTAAACTTCATTAATACAACTTACATTCTCAATGATGACGAATACATTGACATAACTGAGGAATAACTTGAGGAATTTAGGAAATGGGCAGCTAGACTATCTCGGTTGGAAATATTGAACCAAATGGATGCAGCTTTAAAGGAAAGGTTGAGGAAAAAGGATATTTTAACATAATATAGGATAAATAAAGTGCCATCATAACCTTCCCAGGAAACAAAGGAGGTACATCCACCTCCTCCACTTCTAGTTCATGACTTGCTTCCGTGACCCATGCCAACAAATGAGGATGTCCACCTAAACATTGGAGTATCCAATATGGTTGGAAATATGAATATGGTGGTGCCCATAGTCGAGATGTACAAGATTCCTTTTGTAAGGAAAGAAGTTTTGAAGACTTTAAAATTATAATATGAAGTAGGGGACCCTCTGGTAATTTTAAATATTATGTATCATGGGAACTGGAGAGAATACAACCCCCCTTTTTATCTTCCTCTCGATATAAATGGTTTTCGTTTGAACAATTGTATGTTGGATTTTGGTGCTTCGAAAAATGTGATTCCATTGAAGGTCATGAAACAAATTGCTTTGAAAATAACCCATCCTTATGGACATGTTTGTGGCATCGATTCAAAGAAAGTGAAGGTTTACAGTCTTATAGAGGATTTAAGGGTTTACTTACATGTATTCCCACAAATTGATATCAATATGAGTGTATTTGTGATTAATGTACCAGATGCCTAGGGAATGCTCCTATCAAGAAGTTGGTGTGCTACCCTTGGTGGTTTTCTTGGCATGGATTTGACTCATGCGCATATCCCTATGGGATATGGGACATTTGATATTTTTTATAGTCAAGTTGTTTCCAAGAATCATGTGATTGATCCAAATATCCTAAACTATTGGAGTGATTGCAAATATGATGTGATACCTTAGATTGTGCATTATGATCCTTCGAAATTGTTGTTTGTAGGATAATATTGTATTGATACATTATTATCGAAGGCAAATAAGTATAAGGAGAAACTTGTGAAATACCAGGGAAAGGACCCAGGATCAATCAAGATACTTAAGAAGGATGTGGATAAGAAGTACCAAGAGAGAAAACAAGCTATCAAAAGTATGGCCGAAGTAGATCCTCCCATACAACCTCACATTGAAGATGTATCGTATATTGAATTTGATGAAGGAAAACTTGCACTCATGTGGGATAAAAGGAAGGGAAAGCTAAAGTACGACAAGAAAAGTGAGATTCTATGGATTGGCCCTTATATTGTTAGGAATAAGTATGAAAGGGGTACTTATTATTTATAATCCATGGATGTGAGGAAGATGCCATTACCAGTTGATGGTTCTATCCTCCGACCCTACATAAACGAGACCTAATTTCTATGGGTCTTGGGCCCCATGTAAGTAGGTAGGTCATTTTGATTTTGTATTGCATTTGTATCATAGTTGCGTGTGCATGTCATGATAGTGTAGTTTCATTTACCTAGATCTGCATGCATGTATTTTATTTAAATATTGATTTTCTTACATCTAAGCATATTTTTTGTGATACATTTTCTTGAATCATTACATGTTAGTGAGAATTTTTTCAAAAATGAAAAAATATTTTCTTTTTAAGAAATCTTGTAGCTATAAATTTTGAATTTTTAAAGTTTTAGTTATATGAATAAAAGGGTGAGTTGGCCACCCTCCAATGCTCTAATGTCTTGTTTTAGTATGTGTAGAAAAATGGCATACCAATATATTTTGAGGTTCTCATGTGCTCTATGGTGAGAACAAGTCCCCATGTAGGAGCCATATTTTACCCCCCAACCTAGGGGTAACTAAGGAGATGATGGCTTGAAACCCAAAGGTAGCAGACATAGAGTTTTAAGAGCCAGATTGACCAAAAGAGCCCACATTGAGTAGATAGAGCACCTCTTCTCCACCACGCATCACCACTCATCGTTAATAGCATAGAAACATCCACCACACCATCTTTGTCCACAAAATATAGCAGGTCTTGCTTCATGGGGTAACAAGTCCAGTCTCATGGTAACTTTCACTTTAATATCTGAAGCATTTGATCATGTTGCAAAGAGTGATGTCTTTATTATGAAATGTTTTCTTGGAAATTATAGTGTTTTCCTTATTTCACCTTGGTGGTTGAAATGGTATCCTAGTAAGTTGGTCACCCTCTAGAAAAGGGTTGCTACTGGGGGGTATCCTTGAAGGGTCATCGTACCATTCCCACTCATAGTTACCACTTTCCACACTTCTTCCCCTATATTTCCTCATTGTTTTTTTTGGGGGGTTCATTGACCCCAAGAAGGGATTGTGCCTCATTTCATGGGAAGAAGGGGATAAAGGCACAGAGGTGTTGCATATAGCACTGTAAAAGTAAAAATCCATAATTCATCCTTTTGTATGCTCACCCTAAAAGTCATGAGATCCATGAATCCCTTCTCTATTAAAATAAAGGACTTTTAAAAGAAAATAAATAAAAAGTGTTGCTTGATGGGGGAGTGCATTGTGGTGTTATTTTATTTCTAGTGCACATAGAATTCTATGTACTCTAAATTCAAGTAGCATTGTGGTGTTTTTTTTCCATTGCACATAGCACTCTATGTTTGGACCATAAGAACGAAAGAAAAATAAAGGGATTGGGAAAATGTTGTATTTCAAATGAAGGGATGCAACACACCCTCCACAAAGGCACCCATAGATGAGACAATATGAGCCCTTGATATGTCAAGAACCCCATGCCCAAGAGTAATTCCCCAATCCATCTCATACGCACTACATGATCTAGAGAGGGTATTCTTGAGAAACATTCCTTGACTTGGGGATTGGCCTACCCAATAGGGAACCATGACACCCCTCCCATACCTAAATTTGGAAAAGTTTATAAGGTCTTTGAGCATTTGATTAATTTGAAAAGGGGGGACTTAATGCACTTGTTTGGGTGGTTCTTTTATTAAATGTGGCTTACTTGACATGCATAATATGACTTATAAACACTTGGAGGGTGTATTTTCATGTCTTTGCAGGACCTTTCCCTGTAAAAGTAATTCATGAAGGGACTAAATGATGCAAGAGCATCGTAAGAAAGCGCAAAATGGAGGACAGCTGGATATGCACTAGCGCACATTTTGAAGACGTTTTGAATTTGAAAATATGAGACATTAATGTGATATCTAGAAAATATACATTTGCTTTTATGGTTTGGAGATTGTAACGTAGATCTTGAGCATTTCTCTCATCTGCATGTTGTAGACAATTAATGTAATCAATGTAAAGTAGTTGTAGAGATTTTAATTCGATTAGATATCTTGAGGTTGTAGGAGGGAAAACTCGAGAAATCTCCCTCGTGTGTATTGTATTGTAGAATAATTCTCATGGTAGAAGAGTAAGAGCAAGAGCAAGAGCAAGAGAATAGGAGAGAAGAGAAGAACAAAGACTGTAGAAGTTGTATAAGCAAATAGTTGTTGCTATAGAACCCATGTACATAAGCACTTGAGTTAATATAAGAATGCTTTGACTCAATTTCATGGTGTTGTGATGAATACTGTTTGCATCTATTGAATGGTATGTTTACAGTTTGCTTATATTCTCTGTTATGCAATTGTTTCAATGCTTTGTGTGTATGATTTTATGTTGAATGTATGAAGTCTGTAAGAGGGAGAGTATGAGTTTCAATTGTTTCTCGTCTTGAGAATTCCTGCCATGAGTGCAGTGAAGGTCCGCAAGGAGTGCGTTGACAAAATTCTGAGATTTTATCTCATAAAATCTCAGGAGGGATACGTTCTCATACCGGTAGAAGTGCAGTTATAGTACAGAGTCGTGCAAGGTGTGTGAAAGCAGGTTGAAGTCTTAGACTTTTCCAACCCAATGAGTGGTTGAAGAGATACCATCGTAAGGAGTGCATAGAGTTGGAGAGTTCAGATAATCAGTGATTATCATGAAGGTCGAAAGGAGTGCGAGTAGAATTCCTTGGAATCCTTGAGTTGCAGCCAGAATAAATCTCAGGAGGGATAGAGTCTTGGAAAGTTCAAGGGAAGGACGAGGGTCAAAAACACCTCGCAGAAACCAAGCTCAGGAGGAAAGACGCCAAGTTATTTGGCCAAGAATATTTGAGAGTCTAAACGGATGGTTGAGTTTATCTAAGGGAGAACCAACGATTTTCTATGGACCGTTAGATCCAGTTGATCAATGGGGAGGTTAAGGCTAAGTGTCTTTCAACACTCACAATCTCAGGAGAAGTAACAGTCGTTAGATCTGGGTCAATGAGAGTCGTTGGTTTGGGTGATTTGAATTTCAACATTTCGAAAGTCGAAAGTGTGGAGGAAGTCATTTTCGAGAATCCTTGATACACTAAGTCCAGACATGATCTGGACCATCAGATCGAGGAAAGTTCATGACCTTTGATATGTAGAAAAGAAGTCGCAAGTTCAAACTTCGGGGAAGAAGGGAAGAGTTGCATCATGAACTCACGATTCACAAAATCCCGACGCGCTCGGAGGTGGAGCCCCAATATTTGACCGGAGATCATATGGTTGAGGCATAAAGGAGGAGCTAAAGACCTGTTAGCCCATTTCAGGGTTTCGGGAATCGAAGGAGTCGATGGGGACTCACAATAGAAATCGCGAAATCGTGAAATTTGAAACACCTTTTTGGGCTAATTCTGTGTTCACGCCAGGTGGTCACATGGAGTAGAGGTTCGTGTCTAGTGCTCATTCGCATAGGCGTAACATCTAAGAAGGACCTATGGTACTATATGCATTGAAGGTTCCAGTGAGAACTAAAGAGCCATTTTGGCTCAAGGAAATAGGAAGATCCAAAGACCGGGAGGTAAAGCAGAACCTACTGAGGTAGGGGCACTGCATCACTAAACCACTTGGACCTTCTTAGGGGCTTGAAATCTCATTGGATGGATTTTATGCTCTATTATCGCACAATTTGTACTTGGCCAAATCCCAAGGCAAGTAAATGCAAGATTGGCATAACAGGGGTTGACCTATCACTGTCACCTTAATAGGAAACCCCTTTTTGTTTAGGAGTATATCAAGATTACCCCAAGGGAGACATCACTAGTGACCTAAAGGGATGATAAAACTAAGGCAAGGATGCAAGAAAATCCCCGTCTCACTGGTCACTCAAGTCAAAAGGTTCTTTAGGTCTTTAAGGGATGATTAAGTAACAATAAAAATGGAGTGTACCTGCCCATAACAAGACAATAAAGAAAACATGGCATATTTCAAGTGTAAATGTGTTGAACCTGCACATAATAGATATATCTAGAAAATACCACACACATTTGCAGAGAGAAATTGAGAAAGAAGAAGCAAGAGAGAAAGAATGGAAGAATTCTCATTAATTGTAATGAATAATGATTAATTTACACATGATATACTTTGTATAACTCAACCAATGTGCACTAGAGGAGAATCCAATGCGCCATAGTGGTGGTATAGATGTGGACACACACCAATAGTTACGAGAGTAAACTGCCACCTAGTCTAGTTTGTCAGGCAATTACAGGAGTGAACTGCCACCTAGTTGAGTTAACTAGTCTACCAGTCTTCATTTAACTGACTGAAATAGAGTGAAGTGAGGAGGAGATTAGGGAATCATGGGTAATGCACCAGTATGGTGATGATACCAAGGTTAATTTTCATTAGTTGGTGATGATCCCAATGTTGCATGGTGACAAAACCAATGCAACATCTAGACTCCACTCAACTAGTCAAACTGAAGTGAAAACTGAAGAGAATATTCTCCCTAGAGGAATATTCTTCCTAAAATATAGGAGATTGGATAATGGCTAATAAACAAGGAAAAACCTTAGGAAAATAAATCTTAGGTGTGTGTGTGTGAAGTAACTCCAACACCCCCCTGAGCATCACTATGATGAAAATAAAGAATGGGTCTTGACAACGAGGCCATGTTAGGTACCCAAATACAAAATATGCACTAAAATAAAGTGAGGAAAGAGGGAAAACCTCATGGGAAACCCCCCCCCTCAAGGTACAATGTACCTAAAAAGAAGAAATACAGTTTCTAGGAAACTGTATCCTTCACTCCAAGACGACTTCGTAGAGAATGGAACTTCTACTCAGTGAAGGTCTTGGTGAAGATGTATGTCGTATATTCTACTGAAGTACAGAATTGTAGTTCGATGATCCCCTCATGTACAAAGTCCCATATGTAGTGCATGTGGATATCTATCTGCTTCATCTGCTGCCTCTGAATTGGATCTCTGCAGAACTTTAGAGTGCTCTGGTTGTCACACTAGATGATGATCGATTGATGAAATTGAATGCCAAACTCAATGAGAAAATTTTGTAGCCACATAGACTGAATGGTTATGTTAACTACCCCTCGGTACTCTGCCTCATATGAATATAGAGCAATGGAAGCTTGCTTCTTGCTTGACCAACAAATAGGCCCAGAACCAATACTGAGTGAAGAACCGGATGTGGACTTATGATCAGTGTTATCGCCAACCCAGTCAGAATCAATGAACCCGATGAGATATAATGTAGAGTTTGCTTCATAATGAATCCCAAAGGTGATGGTGCCTTGTACGTATCAAAGGGTATGATTTGTATCCTTCCAATGTAGCTCATGCGTCTCCTGCATGAACCTAGAAATTGTGCCAACTGCATAGGAGAGGTCTGGTCCAGAGTGTGTGAGATACAACAATCTCCCCACTAGTTGTATGTACAGTGTGTTGTCAACCAATAGATTGTACCCACCATCCTCAAGTTTGACTCCTGATAGGAAAGGAGTTGGAGAAGACTTGTAGTCTGTCATGTGAAATCTCTCAAGGAGATATCATGCATACTTGTCATGAGATAGTTTGATGCTTGATGCATCTTGACTGATCTCGAGTCCAAGGAAGAAGTGTAGTGAACCCATGTCCATCATAAAAAATATGTCATGTAGAATCCTCTTGACTGCAGAAATTGTTGAAGTTGAGCAACCGATGATCAACAAATCATCAACATACAGAACTAAGAGTATAAGTGAATCAACCATCCTGAGCATGTAGACATTCGAGTCTGATTTATAGGGTGCAAAGTTCTATGACAACAGGTAGGAGTCCATATTGGCATACCATGCCCTCAGAGCCTACTTGAGGCCATAAAGAGACTTATTCAGTCGACAGACCAAAGATGAGTCTTGCATAAATCCCTGGGGCTGCTCCATATAGATCTCCTCAGAGAGATCACCATGAAGAAATGCATTCTTCACGTCCATCTAATGGACTTCCCATCCCTTGGTTGTCGCAATGGAAAGTGTCAATAGTATGGAATCCATCTTCTCTACTGGAGTGAAGGTCTCATCATAGTCAATGCCATGTACCTGTTGAAAGCCTTTGGAAACAATCATGGCATTGTATCTTCTAATCTATCCATCCATGAATCTCTTGGTCCTGTAGACCCATCTACACCTGAAAATTTTCCTTTCAGAAAGAAGGGGAACCAGATCCAAAGTCTGGTTCTTGAGGAGGGAGTTATACTCCTCCTGCATGGTAGATTTCCAAAATGGATTTCAAGCAACCTCACCATAAGACTATGGATTTGAAGACTGAACCAAGAAAATATGTGATCCAAAAAGGATCCAGAGAAGACTAAGGATGGCTCAGAATTCGCAGAAGCAACTCAAGAAGCTCAAAATGGTTGCCTCAACAGATAGAGAAAGGGAAAAAAATCAAAGTCCTCAAAACTAAGTGAAAGTGGCATCATCACAAAGAGTGCGTCGTAAGATTTCCAACAGAATAAATGGCTCTTCAAACAGAGTTACGAATCAAAATATATCCGCTGTCAAAGTTTGGTCAACCTAGCCTAGTCAGCAGGGGATGAGTAAACAGTTGTATTGTTGATGTCATCATCAGTATGAATGATGTCAACATTCGTACAGTGTATGTGGCACACACAGGAGGCGACATGTGCCATGATGACATTGGCATGGTGACATTGGCATGGTGACATGGAAGCACCATAGGCTTCCACGTGTCACTCATTTTTGGATTTTTTGGGTCTATCCATGGACCAATGAAAAAGCACCATGTGGCATTTCGTACAACCATGTGGAAGATCGTATGGTGACATGGTAGGCGGACATGGCAGGATGATGTGGAATCGGATGTGGTAGGATAACATGATGGGTGACTGTACAGGTGGTTGGCGTGGCCCAATGGTTGGTTGCCACATGGCCCAGTCATGGGTTGCCATGTGGCAGTGGGAAAATGCCCAATGAGGGCCCGAGAACTGAATTTCAAAAATAAAAATGGTGGGTCTACCAAATCTATCGGAACCCCCCAGATATAGCGACCCAATGGACATATCTAAACCACCTCCAAGAATTGGTGAACCACCATATATCTATATGAATATAAGTTATAACGACAACCCAAAAGGGGAGGCCCTCAAGATCGACCCCGAGACCTCCCCCATTGCATACGCCTTAACTATAGCTCCACTTTCGTTGGGTCAAATAAACCCATTGTTATTACCGCTCGTGAATTTTATTTAAATTTTGAAATCCTCCAGTGAACAGGAGGAGAGGCATGCAACGGTACAACCAGTCATAGTTTTCAAGGCATTTTTTTGGAATTAATTGCAGGTTGCAGGGCATAGAAACCGAGACAAAATTTCTCTTGGGCCTAGGAGTGCTAGAGTCAGATTAAGGTGTGGAGACAGTCATTTTTGAGTAATTTGACGCCACTAATTCAATGGTGTTGTTTGTTTTCTTATCTGAGCAAATCTTTTGCACCTTAATTCCAGAATGAGGTATACTTATGTATTTTGCCAAATGTTTTTGCTAAGTTAATAAAAAGGCCTACCCATTTGAGAGCAAGACCCGGAGACGTAGTCCACCAAGGATGAAATCCGTTATCAATTTTTGTGTTCATATTTGATGCCTATGTCTCTTCATTATTGATATTTTCCTTCTTTAATGGTGCACTTTAATTTATGCTCATTTAATACAATTCTTTATAAGTCACTTCGATGAAAAGATCTCAGACCATGTTGGTATCAAAGCAGTCATCTTTGACGTGAATTGTTGAGTGTGAATTCTTACTAGGGCCAAGCATAAGTAGGGTGAAGGAACTCTTAAGACTTTCAATACCGAAGTTGTTCGTGCATCCCCAAGGAAGAAAAAGGCAAAAGAGGAAAAGTGTGATGAATAGGAGAAAAACTTCCATATGGTCTTTTTTTGCATGTCAGAAATGGTCGAACGAATGTATGGAGACTACAAGAAGAGGATGAAGAAGAAAGGGAATAAAAATGAAGCACAAGATGATGATGATGCTTCGGTAAATCAAGGGGATGGAGGAGACCCTCCCGAGCCTCCATCTTCACCATCAAGTTCTAGTTCTTCTTCCTCTGAGCATTCTCATCATTCTCATCATTCTAGCCATAAAGACTCTTTTAAGAAACCATTATTAAATCTTGATGTAAAATTTTATTTACCTATGTTTAATGGAGATGTTAATCCTAAAAAGATAGATAATTGGATCTGACAGGTTGAAGTATATTGTTGTGTTCAATAGATTGATGAAGAGGAAGTTAAAGTGCAACTGGCTTCTCTTCAATTGGAAGGCACCACTCTCATATGGTGGGAGAGAAAACTTCAGTACATAAGTAAGAGTGGGAATCTTATTTCCTCATGGTCAGAATTTAAATCAATGATAACGAAGCAATTTTATCCATTGGGTTTTTTACATAAAGAAATGATGGAATGACAAACTTTAAGACAAAGTAAAGGTCAAACTATACAATTTTTCATAGAAGAATTTTATAAGAAAGCTCTTGCATTAAACATTCCTTTGGATTCTTATGAAACTTTAATGAAGTATATTTGTGCACTTCATAGTTATATTCGTCATACTTTTCTATTGTTTAATCCCACTAGTCTTGACGAAGTTTGTGTGCAAGTCACTCACCTTGAGAACAAGGGAAAACATGTTCAAGAATATTCCACAAAGAAACATTCCAATCTCCCACATAAGCCATTTAAGAAGTTTAAAAGGAAGGGAAAGAAGACTTCCATGGTAAAGAGAGAGGAAGGAAATCCATTTTGCACTCATTACAAGAAAAATGGTCACAATGATGAATATTGTTGGAAACTACATCCAGAGAAGAGACCAAAACATTTCGGTGGAAAGGGGAAGAAAAAAATAGGTGCTACAGTGAAACAAGATCTTGGTTCCGATTCAGGAGACGAAGGAAAGATCACAACGGTTGGATTACAATGTAAAGATTCCCTTCATGCTAGTTCAAATTCCAATAATGGATATCATGATGATGAACGAAAAAGGAATGAGTTATTTCATATAAGAGTTTTATATAAACACACTAAGATAGATACATTATTTGATCAGGGTTCCCAAGTAAACTTGATATCTGAAGCACTTGTCAAAAATATGTTTCTTGAAACGAAACCACATCCAAAGCCTTATCCTCTTGGTTGGGTATGTGATAAAGAAAAACTTAATGTCACCAAACAATGTAGGGTCAGATTTTGTATTTCTTCAAAGTTGATTGATGAAGTGGATTTGGATGTTGTATCGCTTGATATGTGTGGCAGAGTGTTGGGGAGTCCTTATCTTTATGATAGAAAATAAGTCTTCTTTCGTCATGAGAAAAAATACCACCTTACTAAGGGGGGAGTGGAATATATTGTTAGAGCTCACAACATGAGGGTAAACACAACATTTGTTAGTGAAGGACAAATGAAGAGATTCATAAACACTAATAAGAGATATGTACTCATGGTCGTAAGGGAGAAAGATGTCGGAACATCCGACACTTTCCAAGGATGTGATCCTTCTCATAAGAAATAATTAATTGATATTGTTTCTAAGTATGATGATATTTTCCATGAACCACATGGATTACCTCCTAAGAGGGAAATCCAACATGAAATACATCTTCAGCAAGATTCTCCTCTTCCTAATGTGGGCATGTACATCATGTCATTTGTAGAGATGACATAGATCAATAAGCAGGTACAAGTCTTATTGGATCAAGGGGTCATCAGGCCTAGCTCATCTATGTGTGGTTCTCCAATCATGATGGTTCCAAAGAAATATGGCATGTGGTGAATGTGTGTCGATTATCGGGCCTTAAATAAAATCACGGTGAAAAATTGATACCCTCTTCCTCATATAGATGATTTACTTGATCAGTTAAAGAATGTTGTTTATTTCACTAAGTTGGATTTGCAGAGTGGATACCATCATATCAGGGTTGCATAAAAGGATGCATGGAAGACTTCCTTTAAAACCAAACAGGGATTGTTTAAGTGGTTATTTATGTCATTTGGGCTTTGTAATGTTCCGAAAACTTTCATGTGTCTGATGAATGATGTATTCAGGCCTTTTCAAGATGATTTTGTGATTGTATATTTAGAATAAATTCTTATATGTAGCGGGACTTGGGATGAACATGTGAGGCATGTAAAAAACGTATTGGATACTTTGCAAAGAAAGTTGTATGTAAAATTGTCCAAATGTGAATTTGGAAAGACTGCACTAGTGTACTTAGGTCATATTGTAGGAGGAGAACAATTAAAAATTGATCCTTCCAAGATTGATGTAATTATAAATTATCCTGATCCCAAAAGTGTAACCGAGATACAGAGCTTCTTAGGTGCAGTCCAATATTGGAGGAGGTTCATTTCAAACTTCTCCTTTATAGAAACTCATTTTCATGCCTTAACCAGTGTGAAGAACACTTTTCAGTGGGGAGGAAATCAACAAAAATATTTTGACACTTTGAAGGAAAAGATCAGTACCACACCAATATTAGCACTATTTAATATTCAACAACCCTTTGAGATCGAGACATATGCCGGTGGATATTCCATGGGTGCCGATCCAGGTGGATATTGGTGGCCACCCACCTATTCCAACTGGCTCCTCGTGTTCGTTTTTTGTTCAACACATTATTTTGTACTACTTTGTAATTGTAGGTTCTACACTTGTGGGGCTATCTGAAGCCCACACATCCTCCAAGTGGATATGGGTGGCCTCTTGCCTAATCCAACTGGCTTATTTTGTATGTTTTCATGTCAACACATCTTGTTGTACTTCCAGGGCTGTTTTGGGGCCCTAAACGTTGTTTTTTTGGCTCACCACAGACAAACTATAGACGGAGTCAGAGTTTGATAGAGGAATGTGTAGTTCTTTGAAATACCTTTCCAAAGGGCTATCACGTGCCTAAAACAGAGGTCGTATGAAAAAGTTATGACCCTTGGAATTTGAGGTACCAAATTACACCAACTTACCCATAGGGCCCACATGAATTTTGGTGTTTCACCTTCTAGGGATAGGTTTTTGGATGTCTAGGGTTTTGGCATTCATGAGTAATATAAAAAAGGCCTCTTGAGCCTCATTGTAAACCATTATGATCATGCGGATGCGCGTAACGACCACATCTCTTCTCAGAGATAGCTACCACCATTTGAGCAAGTGTTTCAGTTATACAGTATTACAATTTCAACCTATTTCATTATTTAATAGAAGATATTGTTCACTGGATATTTGTGTTATTATTCATATCTTTGTCTTTATTGTATTCAGTTTTTTAATCAGTTCATTCCAATCCTAAATCCAGATCAGTGGTATCCGAGCGGTCTTCTCTTCATTTATTTCTCTCCATGCATGTCCCCGACAAGATCTGGGTACAAGAAGTTGGGACTCGAACCAATCGATCCATTACAATATCGGTCGCATCGAGCCTGACAACAACCCATGGGGGAGGAAAAGAAAGATGAAGGAGTAGGAGATCCTATTAAAATGTTTCTCGAGGAATCCCTCGTGTGACAAAGGAACAAAATGATGGACAACTTCGTGCAAATCCTTCGACGACTGCCCATAAGAGAAGCATCTTCATCAAGAGGTCATGAAACCCCCTTCAAGGTACAGGTAAATTTTGATATTCCATTATTTGAAGGACTGATAGATGTGGATGTTGTAGATAAATGGTTGAATCTACTCGAAGGATATTTTTCGGTCCACAATTTTTCCGATAGGGAAAATATCACTTTTTCACTCCTCAAGGTCGTTCCCCATGTTAAACATTGGTGGGATACTTACTCTGAGCAAAGGGTCGTGGAGGAATCTACAATTTTTTGGTGGCCCCTACATGGGATTCCTTCCAGGATGCCATTAAAGAACAATACTACCCTATTGGAAGCTACGAGGACTAGTATACCAGATGAACCACCCTATGTCAAGAAAGGGACCAAACAGTACTAGATTTCACCAATATTTTCCATACCCTACACACCAAATTGGGTATCAAAGAATCTGAGCGTCATCTGGTGCTCAAATAATGTGCTTGTTTTCATAGATACATTCAAACATAAATGGAGTTCCTGGACATCATCTCATTGGGCACGACTTATAGATACACTGTCAAGATCGAGCAGAAATTTAAGTAGAAAAGGTGAGAGTTTGGATTTGCAAACCGCTCACAACCGAAGCAGAGAAAAGGAAGCCCCAACCCAGACAGCAAGGGACCAAGTTGAGATGGCCTCCCTCAAGACAACTAGTCCAAGCCACAACACAAGAAGGGAAATGAGAAGACGAAGAAGGACACAAGAAAATGGTGTGAGTACCATAAAAGTCCTTGGCCCAACACCGAAGAATATCTCTCCAAGTAGTCCCTCGTGGTCGAGTTGAAGGATTCCGAGTCAGAGACCAATTCTGATTCCAATTCAAATCCTGAAGGAGGTTAGCATATTATCGATGTTGAACCCAATGCCACTATCGCTACCACCAAATTCTGGCCAAGTGAACTAGAAGAACCAGAGGAAGGGGAATTCCTCTTTCACTCGTAGATGTGGGTCAAGGGGGCTCCGCTTCATTTCATTGTCAATAGAGGTAGTCATCAGAACCTGATTTCAGCAGAGATCATCAAGGGACTGGACCTGCCAACGATACCGCACCCGCATCCCTACACCATTGGCTGGCCTTGCCAAGGAAGAGATCTATGTGTCATCCAACATTTCCATCTTCCCTACGACATCAAGCCTTTCAAATATGAGGTATTGTGTGATATTTCTCCCCTCGAAGTTTGTGATGTACTTTTAGGACAACCATATTTGTGGAAACTTCATGATGTGTATGAGTCTAGACCCCGTAGTTTTATTATTACTTTGGGTAGATAATTGTACAGGATCTAAGAGGTAGCGTCGCCTACTTCTATTTGTTTAATCTCTGCTAAGAAATGTAGTAAGGTCATTTCATAGACTGACAAGTTCGTATTCTTTTTTATCCGTGCTCACATTAAGAAGAAGTTCGCCACCACATTCTTGGCCTCTACACAATGCCTCTCTTTGCAACAGAAGCAAGTGGATGGGATCGTGGAAGAATACAAAGACATCTTCTCATCACCTACATGGGTACCGACACATTGCCAATTCAAGCATCTAATTGATCTGACCCCCGACACACCTCTACCTAATGGACCAGTCTATCGGCGCTTTCTCATGGAGAATGAAGAAATCAGGTGTCAAATCTAAGAGCTTCTTCAAAAGGGGCACATCAGACCCAACTCCTCCCCTTGCAGAAGCTCAATTGTATTGGTGTAGAAGAAGGACATGATGTGGCGACTCTACATTAATTACAGAGCCTTAAACAAAATCACAGTCAGGAACCACTACCCCATTCCCAGGATTGATGACCTTCTTGACCAACTCAAGGGGGAAAATTTCTTCAGCAAGATTGACCTGAAGTCTGGCTACCACCAGGTTCCCATCGAACCAACTGATGTATGGAATACAACCTTCAAGTCTAAATAAGGTCTCTACGAATGGATAGTCATGCCCTTTGGCTTAACAAATGCACCAGCCACTTTCATGAGGTTGATGGATGATGTATTGAGACCCTTCACCAACTCCTTAATGGTAGTATATTTGGATGACATCCTCATCTTCAGCAGAATGTGAGAGGAGCACATGCGACATATTCAACAGGTTTTGAGCACTCTGCGACACCACAAGCTTTATGCCAACTTGGAAAAATGCTCTTTTGGAATGAACATGGTCCAATACTTGGGCTACATTGTTGATGAGCATGGGGTACATGTTGATCTAGATAAGATCCAATTCATCCGTGACTAACCATCCCCGACCACACTAACCGAGTTTTGGATATTTTTGGGACTAGCCAACTTATACCAATGGTTCGTGTTGGGATTCTCCCATATTGCATGGGCCCTCAGCCAAGTGACCAAGGGTGGTGGTAGGGCCAAGTTCATGTGGGGGAAGGAGAATCAATGAGAATTCGATGATCTGAAGCATCGCTTGTCCTCAACTCTAGTACTCTCCTTGCTTGATCTGTAATAACCATTCAAGATTGAGATTGATTCATTTGGCTATGTTGTGGGAATAGTTCTCATTTAGCACATGCATCTGGTGGAATACCATAGTGAGACACTCTCCGATACTGTCCAGAAATACCCCACCTATGACAAGGAAATGTATTCCATTGTACAATCTTGTCGTCAATGGAAAAAATACGTTATAGGGAAGGAGACGATCATACACAATGATCGCAAGCCTCTGCAGTTCATACAGACACAAGGGAAATTGTAGAATGACTGCCATTAGAAGTGGTCCACCTACCTTCAACATTTCCATATCAACATAAAGTATAATATAGGTATCTCCAATTGTTTCACTGACTACCTCAGTCGGCCTCCTGTGGCTACACTCACCACTGTGCTCCATTCCTCTGGACATGAAGCATCTGAGTGGCCCCAACTTTATCAACAAAATTCAGACTTCACCATCACCTATCAACTCTTGGGTACATGCGAAACTATCAATGATTTTCAAATTCAATATGGAATCTGATGCCATCTTGTTCATCTTTGTGTTCCTACAAGTGAGCGTGCAAAGCTGATTTGGGAATCCCACTATAGTCGGGTGGAAGGACATTTTGGCGTGGGGAAACCTATGGTCATTCTTCAAAAACATTTTTATTGGCCAAAAATTCGACAGGACGTCATAAAGTATATTAGATCTTGCACTTCCTGTGCCATTGACAAGCTAGCCATCAAGAAGCAAGGTTTATGCACCCCTCTTTCTATTCTCGAGAATCCTTGGGAATCCATCTCAATGGATTACATGTCTAGATTGTCGTCCACCAAGCAAGGAAATGACTGTGTGTTTATGGTCGTTTATCAATTTTCAAAGATGGCCATCCTCACAGCCTATAAGAAGAATTTCACAATGGCATATACTGTTAATCTCTTCTTAGAACGAGTGTGGGTCCACTTTGGGATACCACAGACCATCATATCTAATCGAGACAATAGGTTCCTCAACACCATTTGGTCAAGTCTTTTCTCTCTGTTGGACACCAAGCTCACAAAATCCACTTCTTTCCACCCCCAAACTGATGGCCAAACAAAGGTCATCAATCATATGATTGTGCACATCCTGCACATGTACAATTATAAGCATCCATGTACATGGTATGAGAGTCTCCCATATGTCCAACACAGTTACAACAGGGCTCTCTATAGTTCCACCGACCATAGCCCATTTTAGGTGGGTTTGGGATTCCAATCCTTGGGACCCATAGATGTTTCACTTCCTCTTACCACCACACAAACAAACTCTTCCCCTGATCAGTTTGTGATCGAAAAATCCACCAGATTCATTGAGCATATTCATCACATTCGCCAACAGGTCCAGGAGATTTTGCAGAAATCCAATACTAAGTACAAGCAGCGCCATGATCAACACAGGCTACCACACAAGTTTCAGGTTGGTGAAAAAGTTTCGTTACATTTTCAGAAGGAGAATCTCACTGGACCCCATCGAAAGCTTCTCCCACTTAGTTATGGGCCTTACACTATCACCAAGGTTGTGGGTCGCAATGCTTTTGATCTCAACAGTCCACCCTTCTTTGGTCTGCATCCAATATTCAATGTGGACCTTCTTTGGCCATATTTTTCCCCATTATTGGACACCTCCGATATCGTAGAACAATTGACACCAACATAGATCAACCCTAACTGCATGGAAAAAGCATCCATTGATCAGATAGTGGACACACAGGTCAAAGGCACTCGCTAGCAGTGGATCTAGATTTATTGGGTTGTCAAGGCAGGGCAACTCCTACACCAAGGAAAGTGGCTCACCTAGGGCCAAATCCAACAACAATTTCCTCACCTGATGGGGGAACTCATTGCAATGGATACCATTTCTTCCTAAGGGGGGAGGATTGATCTAGGTGGATATTGGTGGCCACCCACCTATTCCAACTCACTCCTCGTGTCCATGTTTTGTTCAACACATTCTTTTGTACTACTTTGTAATTGTAGGTTCTACACTTCTAGGGTTGTCTGAATCCCCACACATCCTCCAGGTGGATACGGGTGGCCTCTCGCCTAAACCAATTGACTTATTTTGTATGTTTTCATGTCAACACATTTTGTTGTACTTCTAGGGCCGTTTTGGGGCCCTAAACATTGTTTTTTTTTTATCGCCATAGTCAAACTGTAGATGAAATCAGAGTTTGATGGTGGAATGTGTATCTCTTTGAAATACCTTTCCAATGGGCTATCATGAGCCTAAAACGGAGGTCGTATGCAAAAGTTATGACCCTTGGAAGTTGAGGTACCAAATTACAACAACTTACCCATAGGGCCCACATGACTTTTGGCGTTTCACCTTCTAGGGTTAGGTTTTTGGATGTCTATGGTTTTGACATTCATGAGTAATATCAAAAATTCCTTTGGATCCTCATTGTAAACCATTATGCTCAGAAGGATGTGTGTAGCAATCACATCTCTTCTCGGAGATAGCTACCACCATTCGAGCAAGTGTTTCAGTTCTGCAGTTTTATAGTTTCAAACTATTTCATTATTTAATAGAAGATATTATTCACTGGATATTTGTGTTATTCTTCATATCTCTGTGTTTATTGTATTTAGTTTTTTAATCAATTCGTTCCACTCCTAAATCTGGATCAAGTGCAATATTGATGCAATATCGTAAGCCTATCTGTTACCACTCTGAAACTTTTTACCAAGTTGTTGTTAACTATCCTACATATGATAAAGAGTTGTATGCATTAGTTCAAAGCGTAAAGAAATGAAATCACTACTTGTTAGGGAAGGAAACAATCATACATATAGATCATCAACCCTTACAGTATCTCCAAGCACAAACCAAACTGCAACAATCTCGACATTACAGATGGATGGGTTTCCTACAACAATTTCATTTGGTAATCAAGTACAAAAAGGGTACAAGTAACAAGGTAGTTGATATGCTTTCTAGACCTCCTATTGCTACTATTATTTTTAAGAATGCTCCTTTATCTCATGATAGCTATGTGGAAAAATATGCCATTGATGAAGATTTTAAAGAAGTATATGAGAATTTAACCCATGGTGCACCAGTAGAGAACTATTATATCCAGGGACAACTACTCTACCATCTTGTAAAGCTACGTATTCCTACAAGTGAACAAGTCCATGTAATACGAGAAGCTCACACTTCTCTTGTATTTGGGAATTTTTGGGTAGGAAAAACTATGGCTCATTTGCAGAGGTTTTGTTACAGGCCTCAAATGAAAGAAATTGTAACTGAATATGTAAAGGGGTGTGCGATGTTTTCTACTTGTAAGCCCACTAATAGAAAACTGGGGCTATACTCACCATTACCTATTCCATCCCATCCATGGGAAATTATCTCCATGGATTTTCTATGGGGTTTACCAATGTCGAAAAGGGGTCATGACTATTTGTATGTTGTAGTGGATAGGTTCAACAAGATGTGTATCTTAATGCCATGTAAAAAGCATATCACTACAGAGCAAACTGCTAAAATCTCTTCTTTCAGTATATTTGGTTTCATGTTGGGTTACCCACATCCATTATCTCGTATCGAGATACTCTATTCCTCGGGGAGTTTTGGACAAACTTGTGGAGAATGATGGACACCAAGTTGAAGAGGAGCATCTATTTCCATCCACATTCCGACAGACAGACAAAGGTTGTTAACCGAACACTGGTACTTTTTCTTCGAGGTTATTGCAACAAGTATCCCAAAGTATGGAATGAACATATACCCTATGTACAACATGCTTACAACCAAGCCTTACATTCCTCCACTCAGTGTTCACCTTTTGGGACATGTTTTGGGTACCTACCTAAAGTTCCTTTGGACTTTATGTATGGGAGAGATGTTGATTCAAATGAAGACAGAACCCACAAGTTCATCTAGAGGATCTAGCAGGTACACCAAGAAGTCAGGGAATAGTTGGAGAAAATTCAAGCACAGTATAAATCTCGGCATGACAGATACAGGGTTGATCATCAGTTCCAGGTTGGAAACCATGTATGGCTTCACATCAACAAGGAAATATTGAAGGGTGAAGGAAAGAAACTCAATCCCATTTGTTATGGACCCTTCACTATTTGGAGAAAAGTGGTACCAATGCTTGTCGTCTAGATATTCCACCTTATATGCAGATATACTTAGTTGTAAATGTAGAGAACTTGAAACTTTTTGAACCTCCCATGATCATGGATCAGGATGAGGACGTTTCAATACCTTCATTTGATGAGTTTTATCCTGAGAACTTGGATGAGTTAAAGGAATATATCATCCTAGACAGAAGGACGAGGACTTCACGCATGGGTGATGTTGATTATCTTTGAGTGGACTTAAAGGGAACACATCCAAGCAAGGCAAAGTGGATTGAGAAGGAAAAGGTGAGGGAACTCTTCCCTCACTTATCTGTTGATTGATGAAAGATTTTGGTGGTCCAAAAATCTCTCAGTGGGAAGGTGTGATCCAAAAAGGATCCAGAGAAGGATAAGGACAACTCAAAATTTTTAGAAGCAACTCAGGGAACTCAGAATGGCCTCAACGGACAGAGAAAGGAAAAAAATTAAAATTCCTCAAAACTCAGTGAAAGTGGCATCATCGTGAAGAGTGCATCACAATTTTCCAACGACGTAAACAACTCATCAAATGGAGTTACAGATTGAACGATATTCGCAGTAAAGTTTGGTCAACCTAGCCCAGTCAACAGGGGATGAGTCAGCATCTGTACTGCTGATGTCAGCATCCATACAGTGTATGTGGAACACACAGGAGGTGACACGTGTCATGATGAAGTCATCATGGTTATGTGGCAGCACCAGAGGTTGCCACATGTCACTTGTTTTTGGATTTTTTGAGTCAATCTATGGACTAATGAAAATGCACCACGTGGT